>OU611757.1:8474696-8663514 GCA_914767535.2 Dunaliella primolecta
TTAATGAGTTACAATGGGGTTTTACCTTCAGCCAGGTCGTTTGGCTGCTCGGTCTGCTCAACTGTTCCAACTGCACAAAAAACAACCGTGAGATCGGAAATAAAACGATCAGTCTCACTAGTTTGCTTCTGCAAGAAATGAATAGAATCCTCAGAGCTGGCTTGAGAATAGTAGAAAGTGCCTTATTCGTCCAGAAAATTCTATGAGAAGAAAGGAAGTCAGAAAATAGCTGTGCACAAGTTCTTCGAACAGAACACACAAAAGCGCAAGAACAAAGGAACATGGCATGCTTTTCATCTTGGAGTCCTCCTTGGTCACACCGATCACAAACAGATGTGTGCTCCTGCCAAAGTGATGTCTCAACTCTTAAAGTGTGAGCATGTAAACAAAAGCGTGCTATGTTTCTCAGCGTGCGCTTGCCTAAATCAAGATGCAAATACCTGGGGACAGAAAAGGGTGCACCATGAACAGACAAGGGTCTCAAAGGAAGTGCCATCCAGTTATGGTACTTGGCTAATTTGTTTGTGTGTTCACCATGTTCTGCCAAGGGATCAGCATTCCACACACCTCGCAGCCTTTTTCTCAGATAAACAACAAACTCCCTCATGACTATAGGCTGCCCTGACCGAACACAATGAGTAAACACGTTGCACCTGTCCAAGCCTGTGCAGGCAGCCAAAAATTCTGAGGTCCAGCATTTATGGGATAGACTGCTCATTCCAACATCTGCTTGCAGTACCTTACTGAGTGTTTCTTTAGGATAAGATAGGATAGGGTTACATAGCTGTACCTGCCTGCAAGGGCAGCTTAGCTGTAGCAAAAGGTGCCTGTAACCTATCCAAATCAAACTTGTGAATGCCAACTGAAAGCCTTGAGCTGAGTTCAGAAGTTTCTTTAGGAGGACATATGGGGATGCTCAAGCATGGGGAAACGGCATGCTTTTCATCTTGAAAGTCCTCCTTGGTCACACTTATCACATTCGGACGTATGCTACTGCCAATGTGAGGACTCAACCCCCAGGGTGTGGGCATGTAATTGAAAGCATGCTATGTTTCCCAGCATGTGCCTACTAGCATAGTATGTCAAGATGCAAGTACCTATAGACAGCAAAGGGCGCACCGTCATTATGAACAAAGAAATTCAATGATGCTCTTTAGCTAATAATATGTCTAAAGCATCAGCATTCCACACACCTTGCAGCCTTCTTCTCACATCAATAACAAACTCCCTCATGACTAGGCTGCAACCAGAACGAACATAGTGAGAAACACGTTGCACCTGCCTGAGCCCGTGCATGCATCCAAAAGCTCTGGGGTCCTGTGAGAAAGACTGTTCATATCAACATCTGTTCGCAGCACCTTGCTGGGTGTCACACCACGGTGGTGCTGCTGCTGTGCAGCAAAGGGGTTACAAGGGGTTACAACTTGTAACTGACAAGGGGTTGGCAAAGCATTCCAGAACCTGACTGCTACACGGAACCAAAAAAAGATAAGAAAAGAAAAGAAGACAAGAGAAAAAACTTCATAGGCAGCGAAACACTCCCCCCATCAATTGAGGAAAGGGGGCCACATTGGTGCACAGACCGTATGACCTCCCCACCACGAAGTTCAGACAGAGAGAAGCACGGCAGGCAGAGAAAGAAGACTGGTCCAGCAACGAGAAAGAGAGCAGGATGATAGCTGAAAAACTGGAGTTCCAGACCTTCAACAAGCAGAGTCAGCACTATCAGCCTTCCAACCACTGGCAAGGAAAGCCATGCCCAGCAGCTGAGCACAACTTCTAGTTGTCGTTTATTCTGCATTCTAACTAGCTAGACTAGCTGCTAGCAGCTGCTGACCACGAGCAGAGAAACAATAGAACTGTTGAGGGTTATGTACACATTCTCACAGCACACACCAGTTAAGGGTGGTGCGCTTTACCTCAAGGACACACTTCAGTAAGCACACAGAATAAAAGAAAATGAACAAAAAAGGAGAAATTACACCAGCCAGAAAGGCCGCGTGCATTAAGGGAAGTTTTACTAACTAGCAAGCTAACGAGGGATTCTCCCAAATGGCCCTCAAACCTACACTAGACACAACTAGCTTAGGAGAAAGCCAGAAATAGAGCTAATGGAGATCTGAAGGGTTGTTGGCCATGCTCCTGGCGCCCGGACTCTCCTTCTCCTGTCCTCCACCAATGCTCGCCTTGCACTCCCTCCCAAAGAGATTACAAGGGTTGACAAGAGGTCCACAGCCTGGTAGAAAGAAAAGAAAAGAAAAACTACGTAGGCAGAGGGAACTCTCCCTACATCAATTAAGGAAAAGGAGACACATTGGCTCAGAAGAGCCGCGAGTCTCCTCCACCACAAAGTTACAAAGAATAAGAGCTAATGGGGATCTGGAGGGTTACTGGAAGCACCCGGCTCCAGAACCTGGCTGTGAGAAGCATCATTTTCCATAGCATGTCTAGTGGTAACAAGCTCATGGGCATACTGAACCGAATGGGCATGGAGTTTTTGAGCAAGTTTATGGGCCCGTTGATGGTCCAGTCCAAGTTGTTTAAACTGGTTCAAGGTATGATCAGTATAGCAGGTCCCACCAACACCCAGAAGGATGGTGTGGAGAGTCACAACTTTAGCACTAATGAGTTTCTGAGGTCTGTATGCTGCCGCTGTGCCGCCTCTAACTGTTGTCCAGGCCTCGTGTCTTCACAGTACTTAATTTCAATCAAGTGCACATGTCGCTGGTTTACATGAAGTTGGTGGGGCTGTCTCACGCGGTTGGCTTGTGTGGTCCTCTGTGTTGGGTTGTGTCTGCTGCGTAACGCATGGTGTGAGCGAGTGGAAGAAGGAGAAGAAGGAGTGGGTTTGGCTTTATAGGGAGTAATCAGTATAGCATCAGGACGACTGGATGTGAGTCTAGATCCCTTAGGAAAATTTCTAGGAAAAAGGTAAGGGGGTAAAATTCTGTTTGATGCATGTGCAGGGATTTGGAGGCTGTGTTGCGCCAGCCTATCATCACTCCCTATGTCCATGTTAACCAAGCCTGCCCCCAAAGGGCTTTTGCTAAGAGCTTTGATGATCATTCTTCCAGCAACATTGTGGCGTTCAGTTTTCATGCTGGAGATGATATGATTTTGGCAGCCTGAAAGCATGTGGAGTGCACTGTCTAATTTATGACAGCCTGGGAGAGGGCATAGTGGGTCAGTGGACCTCTTGAAGCGAACAAGGGTTACAAGGGTTACAAGGGAAAAAAGGCCTCAGTCAAGACGTTTGACTGCTAGCCTGTTCATAAATACACATGAGGTCATGAAGAAAAAAAGGAAGTTTGTTGTTATCTTGGTTTAGAAAAGTATTGATATCCTGGGAATTCACATGGTGAATGGTGCCTAGACAGGACATGCTGTGGGAGATGTGGAGGTGTAGGAAAGAGAAGTTGAAGCGAACTGCATGTTTTTGGTTATAGAGGGTGCCAGTGCGATATTGTAAAATGGTGCGCTTCATAGGTGTGGATATACAAGGCATGTTCCTAAAGGCGTTGCTGACTTTCTTGTTAACATGAGGTAATAAGCTCTGATAGTAAGTGTAGTAGCCTGTTTTGGGGTTGGCATATCCAAGTCTGTGTTTTATATGCATGTGAGAGTTGAGAGCATTTTGAAGATTGGGGAGGTAGGTGACTTTAGGATTGGGAGCAGGAGCTGTGGGTGTGTCAGCATTGTGTTCATTTTTTTCCTCCTTGGCTAACCAAAATAAGTGAGAGAAAGGATTTCCACCAGGGCCTGCGCAAGGGATCCCAGTATCAGCCACGTTATTATTGGCTTGGCTTGCTTGATATTTAGCAATAGCATCTGCACACTCGTTACCAGCAATGCCAGCATGAGATTTTACTTTGTAGACACAAGTATTGGTTTGTGAGTTGCTAATGAGAGAAGATATGATTTTAAGAACATCCCCTTGAATATGTTGTTTGTGCTTCTCAGGGTAAATAAGCTGTTTCTTTTCTTTTCTTTTCTTTTCTTTTCTTTTCTTTTCTTGCGAATATCCTACATATTCAGGGAAGAAATGTGGAAATTGATCTTAATGGCACCCCCCCTGCTGGATTTTCTCTGAGGGAAATGGCTGAATTCCTGTTTCTCGCCAACCACTGGGTCTTTTCACTCTATTTCTTTTGCAATGATATTCTTTTCGTATATTAGAATTCCAAAACACTCTATGTCACCCAGTTTGGTGCAGTGGGTGGCCGGGTATGGAGACTTGGTGGTCAAAAAGTAGGGTTCATGCTGAGGCCAATTTGGAAGGTGTCCCCCACTGGGCGACTGGCATTTCTCAACCCTACAGAAAGAGGAACCCAGGCTTGAAATTGTCAGTTGGGTTACACCTATGCAGGGAGCCTGCAAAAAACACCACTTTTCAGGCCTCAGATAACTCCCTCTGATTTTTTGCCATACGCCTGCCTTACAACAAATTCAATTTGTTGTTATGCAGCCCCAGCAAAGTACATTTGCGGCCAATAGGTACAAGTAATAATTATTATCAGCAATTTCACACTTTCTTACTTTCACAGGTAAAATTTTAATAAGGTCCTATGATAAGCAGGCAGGCAGGCAGGCAGGCAGGCAGAGAACAGATGCTGCACACCATCAGGAGAGGGTCTTCACACATTCTTTACCTGCAAGAAAGGAAAGAAATGGTAAGACCCACGCTTGCCGTTCGGCCGTGTGCATTAAGGAAAGAGCCTCCCAATGACTCCCACCGAAAGGATTTCTCTTCTAAAAGCACCTGCATGGTTGATCACAATGTTGTTATCCAAGCAAACTCATCTGAAAGACACAATTGCTTATAAAAATCTGTGTAAGAATTGTGCATCAAATTCCAATAAAAAATGGTGCACCAAAAACCGCTGGAAGTGCGAAAAACCGAATCCTTCAACCTACCCCAAACAAAACCATTTTAAATTTTTAATTGGAAATGAAAATGTACTCGAAAACACAGAGCAAAACGAAGGAGGAAACTAAATAAAGCCCACCCAAAAGTTAATCTGACGAGTTGCTTTGACTTCAGAAAATAGTCATTAAAAGAATAGATGGTCTCTGAGGATGGCCTCCATTATTTATATTTGCTGAACCTTGCAGGATGAAGTGATTAGGGTGAAACTGGTTACATGTCTTTCCTTGAAGATGCCAAAGCCCTGTATGGCAGTGTTGGGGATGCAGTGGGCCCAAGGGATGAGACTGAGGAGGTTGAGGGAAGGAGCATGCGGAAGAAGCCCCAGTCTCAAGGCAGTCGGCGCAGCACAGTGCATAGGCGAAGAAGAGGTGGAGGGGCATCTGCGAGCACTGCCATAGCATCCACCTTCACCCTGCTGCTCCCATTAGCTGGAGGCTTTTGGTTGTGGAGATGGTGGCAGCGGCAACATCAACGGAAGGAAGGCAAGGTGGGACCTTGTGCTTCTGACCTCCAAATCATGAGAACAGCCATACTTGCTGTGCTGGCGTGCTTCTTTCTAATGAGCAATCCTAAAGCGCTGGCCATGTCCTTGTTAGCAAACAGGCGTTTTCCTTTGATTTGGAATAATGTTCTCTCTCTCTCTCCCTCTCTCTTCCCCCCCCCCCCCCCTCTCCCTCTCTCTCTCTCCCTCTCTCTCTCTCTCTCTCTCTCTCTCTCTTCCCCCCCCTCTCTCTCTCTCTTTCCCCCTCTCTCCCCCTCACTCATGCATACACGCACACATGCGCGCGCACTGTTTTTTCTCTCAGGGCAGCTATGTTGCAGGGAAGCAGCAAAACAAGGAACACAGGAGCACATTCTCATTTGACAACCAAAGCAAGAAGGGCAAGAAGGCAGGCGGCGGAAAAGATGTTGGGCTTCCTTCTCAATCACCCATTCAAGCTATTCCTGTAAGTGGCAGCCCTCACTGACAGGCAATCTGCTTTGTGTTGGACCTAAGCATTTTGCTGAGCTTAATTGAGCTTAATTGAGCTTAATTGAGCTACAGTAGAGACGACCTCCAAGTGAGCCAGTTAAATGCTAAATGTTTCATCTCCCTCAGTGCACCTCTGCTGGGCACACACACACACACACACACACACACACACACACACACACACAAGAAGCACACATACGGCAGCATTCAAGAGCATGACCTGCATTTCATCCTTCTTGGCCGATTCTGGAGTGCCTAATTGCGATCTTCATCCAGAGCTCACCCGACACCAAAGGGAGCTATGCTTATGCTTGAGTGCCTGGACCTTGCATTCCTGTCATCTGGCTCTGCAGTTTTAGTTCGTGTCATGTTTCCAGTTGCTTTTCTTCAGCAGCTCCAGAACATGAATCTAACGCTTGCATGCTTGTGAAAGGGAATCTGGTTATGTGCATCCTGTTTTTCATCATGACACATGATTCATGAGGTCTGTGCTGATAAGTTATCAGTGATAACAGACCTGCTGCACCCAAGAAGGTTTTCATCTTTTAAAGAATGTGCGATCCCTTTCTTTCCACAGACAATCAAGACATCAGCACCACCTCCTAACCTGTCAGGTCCGGGCCCAAGGTGCGCTTTGGGCTGTCCTGTTCATGTGTTCTTGGGAGGATGCAAGTTTCTCTACAGAGGAGCAATAGTGATGGTGTGTTGGTATGAGGGCATGCAGCAGCCTGGAAGGCTTGCTCTCCAATGGCCAGTGCTGGACATGTGCATAGGGTGCGGTGCGGCAAGCTACTATTATTCATTGCATTGAATTATATAATATTATTGCATTACATTACATTACATTATGCTCATGTATTATAAATTTCTCTAGGGTTTAAAAACCCCACAATTGGAGTCTGAACAGGTCCGGCAATGAAACAAACGGGGAAAGGACAAAGCAAGCTTGCTGTGGCGCGCAAACCGGCAAATTCCCTGCAGAGGCCAAGTGCCTCCTGGGACACATTGTAATAAGCTCGGGAAGAGCTATGATGCTTTCTCAGCTGAAGCTTTGCAGATGCCCTGTTTGAATGTTTGTTTGGGCAGCTCCAGTGTCCGCAACATAAATAGTAGAACAGTGCTTGAATAAGGCAGCCATTGTGCAAATTTTCAGCATTGCTTTGTACGTACCCTTGTTGAATGCTTGCTTGGGTAACTCCAGTGGGGGCAAGACAGGTAGCTGAACGGCCGCTTGAACAAAGCAGCCATTCTGCGACAATCGCAAGCACAGTGCTTGTGTTATCAACCGCCTTCCTGCTAACTTTTTTATTTTGCAGGGACTTAAGCAATCAATTCCTTGGGTGCAAAACCCCCACCACACCCATTTTGAGGTTTAGTCATGAATTCTGGGGCTAATTATAGAATAGCCAATGGTCGTCCCCATGACTGGAACACCCTTTCCTATAGGCAGGAAGCGGCCATTTACTGCTTTTCAGTACATCTCAGCATCCACATTTCACAACCTGAAAGGTGCTTTGGATAGCTGAGTTGTGCTCTACAAGGAGGTGTACAGAAACGTGCCCACTAAGATCATCAAAAGAACACCATCTTTCACACAGGCCACTGCTTAGCCTGATTTTATTTCAACAGATGCATTATGCTGGGCAGCATCCAGGCATGCGCTCAGGTCGCCGGGGGACGTAGTGGTTGCGATGTGATGTCACCTCCTGCATCGGCTTGCACACCGCCCCGATGGGTCACCCCACCTGCACACTCCCCCAGTGCCCCCCCCCCCCCCCAAAATCTGGCATCACAGCATTATTAGACGACCTACAAGCAGCTTAAGTCCAGGGGTGCTGGTCATTGGGTGCAATTCGAAAATTTGCCTTTTCTCGCCAGAATGTGCAAAACAGCCTTTGAGCCAGACAGAGCACCTCCACATGCCAGTTTTGCTGCATTTCTCAGTACTTGGGACCTGAGAACATGTTTGGCATGGTCAGAGCATGCACAGAGGTGAATTTAGGGCCTGGAAGTGTACTTGGCTGTACTTTGGGGGGTCCAGCCATGGGGACGACCTAATTGTCAATTACTGTACCTCCACGACCAGTTCGAAAATTAATTAATTATGGAGCCAAAATTCGAAAATCATTATTATTATTATTATTATTATTATTATTATTATTATTATTATTATTATTATTATTATTATTATTATTATTGCCAGGGCGTTCGAACCCATTTGGATTGGAAATTGATTAATTTTGGGGCTGAAAATGGCTTGTGCGGGAAATGGCCTCCCAGCTCAAGCTCCAACCCCCTAGCTAGGTGGCTTAAGCCTGTATCCCACACCCAGCAGCTTTTAGCGAACCAAGCCAGGCTTGCCAGGGCCCAGGCATCCAAGAAGGGGCAGCCAGCAAAGCAGAAGAACCCAGTGGGGCGCCCTCCAGGTGACAGCTCGGTTGATGTTGCAAGCATGAGCTCAGTGTGTCTAGCACTGTTTGACAGCGACAACTTGTGGATGCACCCAAGCCTCTCCAGCCCCCTGCCCCTGAGCAGCAGCAGCAGCAGCAGCAGCAGCAGCAGCAGGGACATAAGAGGAAGCGGGAGTCCTACACCTCTCCTCCTGGGCTCTCTCTCTCTCTCTCTCTCTCTCTCTCTCTCTCTCTCTCTCTCTCTCTCTCTCTCTCTCTCTCTCTCTCTTGTGTAACTCCACTTCTGAACAGAGCTCCTCCAGTCCCCTCCAATAGCAGCAACAATCCAGCAGCTTCCAAGCATCAGCAGCAGCAGCAGCAGCAAGAGTTCAAATTGGTATTCAAATTGAGAAATTAATGCCAGTCAGAGGCCTATCGAACCCATTTGAATTGAATAATTAATCATGGGACCCCCATTCAAACTAAAATCGAAATTTTAATTAGTTATTTTTTGGGAACCTTTCGAACTGGTCGTGGAGGTACGGTAATTGATGTCATATGATCAATTTATAACATGGGATTTTGAAAATACATCATAAAATATTACAAACCGCACCCTACTTGCGACCAATACTCTGTCGCAGATGCAGAATGCGAGCTGTAAAGTCCCTCATGCGGATGAGGCATTCTTGGACGTGCGCCTAATTTTGTTTTTATTTCATCTCGTTGGATGTGTGGTGAATGTTGTTCTTGCTTCATCTCGTCAGGCAAGACTTCCATGCCTTTGTGTGTTCTCTCAAGAGTAGACACTGAGGCGAGCAAAGGCTGAAGCTTGCAAGTGATTGCTCAGACTAAGGAAAAGCTGCAAGGAAGCAGTCATTGTGATTTTGGTTTGAGTGCCAGGTGAGGCGATTGTGCAAGACGATCTCCTTCTCTCACTGCAGGGTGACAGGCAATCCCAAGAAGAATCATAAACGGAAGACAGCCAAAAAGGAGGCCAAGGCGGCATCCAAACAAGGGTAAGGAAAATGCTGATAGGGAGGTCGTCCTAGGCCTGGCTGGAAACTTAAATGTTGTGGCCAAGGCGGCACTCAAGTAAGAGTGAGGAAAATAGCAGGAGAGATTTTAATTCATGGCGCTGTCAGCGTCCTAGCTTGATCCTGAAGCCTACGTAATTGGGCCAAGCTAAGTAGGTGCTGGAACTTATAGTAACCTGCGCTCTGAATTTAGGTCTGTGGCTGCTGCCCCATGGCAGCATGAAGGGGCATAGACTAAATTGTATCCTTTATATGTATGGCAAAGACCAAGATGTACCTTTGCTGATACAACTAAGCTGAGTTTCAATTCCGTCAAGATTCCTAGCCAATTAAACTGAGAGGAAAGGACTGTGCATGCCAATACTGGCTGCATGCATCATGGAAAGGTGTGTGCAAAAGTCCTTGCATATTTCGCTTACCTGTGCATGCCATCGAACACTGTATTTGGCACGATATATTTTACCTTGCTCTTTGTAGGCTACAACATTCATGCAAACCTGGCCTGGTTGGGTGTGGCACCCCTCCATGGCACCTTTCCATGACGCAGTGTTATGGTTTCTGGCAGAAAGCTTCTGGCTTGTTCTCCTGCTTCGAACCCTGCAAGACCTCACATTGGCTTTCATGTGCAGGGGTAAGGATGCCGACACAGCTGCCTCCATCATTGCAGCTCGAGCCAAGGAGAAAGGCATCGCGGAAGCAGGCAAAAACCCTGAGGTGGGTTTTGTTTAGCAAGTTCAGCCAACATGGTGGACATGTGCCTCAAGGTTTCCGCCCCCAGCTCCCTTTTGTCGTTTCAAAAGCATATGCTTCATATGTCCGCCTGCTCCAGCTGATTGAGCCACCTGTGGAAGGCTGCCACACACAAGCGTGCTTTTCAACACAACAACCACAGAGTGTGTCTCATTATCTTGTTGTATTATTAATATTCTTTACCTACCACGATTCAGACAAGAAGTATGCTTGGGTTTCTGTAAAGGTGAGGCACTTGCTTGGAAACATGTACATGGCATTGTACAAGGCAGTGTGAAGAAGGCAGGGTATTATAAACAGCCGGCAAGGACAGTCCGATTGAGACACGTGTTACATGAACAATAGCTGAATACCCTCCTCAAGAACATGATTTCCCAACAAGGGATGTTCCTCTCTCCAGTGCACCCCCCCTCTCTCTCTTTTTCATTTTTTCTTACTCTGCGTGAGTGTGCGCTTGCGCATAGTAAAACACTGGCAATTTGTAGGCAGAGAATCCAATGTAGAAGTGCCCTTTCCCAGTGCCTGGCAAGGTTTCCGGTGTTTTTTAAACCACTGATCACGTGCAATTACCATCTAGTGCAACTGAATTGCCAAACGTCAACATGCACAAATCATGCAATACCACATGGAGGAGCGCCTGTCACGATGCTCCTGTGCAGGATACTATAATGGCATTTCTCAGCTATGCATCCCAACCAATCTCTTTGCCTTAGTCAAATGCAAATGGTTGCTCCCATGAAAAAAATGGCATACAAAGGACTACTGCATTTGTCTGAGTCCAAATTGTTCCACAAAATGGACCCACTAAGTATGGACCCACTATCTTTACCATTCTCCTTTATGTCTGGTGTAACACTTGTAATACTCAAGGTAGGAGCACTATATCCTCAGTGGAAAATATATTGATGGATAACAAAACAATCCTTTCATTCTAACATCATCTACTGTATTGGCATGATGCTTTGGATTTTGCTGTTAGGAACCTCCCTTTAAAACATCCCTGTTTTCCTCTTCCCTCCTTCCTTTGCAGACTGGTTTCTACTCTGTTGTGGATGTTGAGAAGAATACAGATGCTTTCCACAATGTGCAGCAATGGCAGGAAACCGGCAAGAAAGCTTACAAGAGGTAGCTAGCTGCCCTCTCAGAATTCTGAGACACCTGCTTGGTGGTTGGTTCCCTCAGGATTGCAAGTCGATCCCCTGTACCTTTTAACCATCCTGCAGCTCTCATCTTGCTTCCAGTCATCATACATTTTCTTGAGAGGGTGAATGGGCTCGTCTGTCATGCGTGTCATGATTAGGAACCTCTGGGGGGCCCTTTGACGTTTTCCTGGATGCATGCGACCAAGGTCTGGGTTGGGCTTGTTCTTTGTATCCATGTTGACTTTGACCACCCTCTCATGTCAACAAGTGAAGCACTGCTTTCTTTTCCCCATTTTCTTTGACTCTGGTCTGACTGCTTTTTCAAGTTGGTTATCATAAGTCTGTTCTAGGAAATTTATAATAGGTGGACAACTCCCCCCTAACAGCCATTTGCTTTATGAATGCCCATGGCACAGGTCCCCCCCCCCCCCCACCTGAAACTCTTAATTTGGGATGTATAATGCAGCTTTTATAGTCATTAAGGCTTCACAGTCCCAGTTTTGGGGAACCCTGCCAAATTTGTCGCGGTGCGAACACTACTTTTGGACCAACAAATCTCCACACCCGATCATCAAGTGCACCAAATTGGATGATCTCTGGTGGTTTGGAGGCCTTGTGCTAAAACAATTCATTGCAAGAAAAATTCGAATGAAAAGGCCCAGTGGTTGGTGTGGTAAAGACTTCCAGCCATTTCCCTTAGACCCTGGGATACCCGATCCCTGCATACCCGCTAGAGAAAACCCAACAAAAAGGTTGCCAAGAAAGTCAAAGTTTGACCTCCTTCTTTCCTTGGTTAGATATGCAGGATGTTGGTAATGTATACGGACGTCACAAACACAGAGACTTGGGAGTGAAAATTGGTCACAGGATGGAGTTGTGGGCTAATTTTGTGTGTTCTGAGGCCAGGGGGGTGATGTCAGTTCCTTCAAGTTTCATCATTTTCGGTGAATTTAGTGTGAGTGTTAAATAAAATATAAGAATATAATGGTTGGCATGGTTAAATTTGAGAAACAAACACAAGAAAGAGCATGTCCTGCAATGTAGACCAGTTGACCCCCTCCGGAAATTTATTAGATCAGGAGAGGACGGCCCAGCAGAGACGTGTAAGGATTGGACAGGGTTACAAAGAAAGAAAGAAAAGAAAATAAAAGAAAAACTACGTAGGCAGAGGAAACTCTCCCTACATCAATTAAGGAGACACATTGGCTCGGAAGAGCCGTGAGCCTCCTCCACCACAAAGCTACAAAGAAGAAAGCTAATGGGGGTCTTTAGGGTTACTGGAAGCACCCGGCTCCAGAACCTGGCTGTGAGAAGCATCATTTTCCATAGCACGTCTAGTGGTAACAAGCTTATGGGCATACTGAACCGAATGGGCATGGAGTTTTTGAGCAAGTTTATGGGCCCGTTGATGGTCCAGTCCAAGTTGTTTAAACTGGTTCAAGGTATGATCAGTATAGCAGGTCCCACCAACACCCAGAAGGATGGTGTGGAGAGTCACAACTTTAGCACTTATGAGTTTGCTGAGGTCTGTATGCTGCCGCTGTGCCGCCTCTAACTGTTGTCCAGGCCTCGTGTCTTCACAGTACTTAATTTCAATCAAGTGCACATGTCGCTGGTTTACATGAAGTTGGTGGGGCTGTCTCATGCGGTTGGCTCGTGTGGTCCTCTGTGTTGGGTTGTGTCTGCTGCGTAACGCATGGTGTGACATGGTGTACATAGCTGTACCTGCCTACAAGGGCAGCTTAGCTGAAGCAAAAAGGTGCCCATAACCAAACCAAACCAAATTTGTGTCTAAATGTAAACTGAGTCACTGACTTGAACTGAGTAAGGAAACAATGTCTTGAGCTGAGCTCAGAACTGCTGAAAGAAACACGCGCAGTCACTCTGCATGAAATGAGAGACGTGTAAAAATCATGAACGGAGGTTTATCTTGGCTTGACTTCGTGGTGGGTGGGTCATACGGTCTGTGCACCAATGTGTAGGTTTTCTTTTCTTTCTACGTAGGCAGTGAAACACTCCCTGCATCAATTAAGGAAAAGGGGCCACATTGGTGCACAGACTGTATGACCCACCCACCACGAAGTTCAGACTGAGAGAAGTACGGCAGACAGAGAAAGAAGACAGGTCCAGCAACGAGAAAAGAAAGCAGGATGATAGCTGAAAGACTGGAGTTCCAGACCTTCAACAGCAAGCAGAGTCAGCACTGTCAGCCTTCCAACCAAGAAAAGCCATGCCCAGCAGCTGTCTGCTGAGCACAACTAAAGTCTGCATTCTGGCAGACTAGCTTAACTAGCTGCTAGCAACTGCTGACCACGCAAAAGCCTGTGGAACAGCCCTTAGAGCACTGGTGCCGACACGTTAAGTGCACGCCTTGCCCGGCCCCCAGACCACAGGCACCACCCTCCACTTGCCTTAAATCCATGCCTCCCATGCCTCCGCTCGGTGCTTGGCCCCTCTTCGTCACTGCCCACACCACTCCAATAGCGTCCCGTGCATGCTCCGCACCCCAGGACCAGCTGCATTCCGCAAGCCTCTGCTAGCCCACACCAACCCCCACGCTGCTGCCGCTGCTGCTCGCTGCTGCACGCCGCTGCTGCGTGGTTTTTCTTTTCTATCTTGGCCTACTTTCTGTTACTCTGTCGGTGGGAGTCTATGGGAGACTCTTTCCTAATGCACACGGCCAAACGGCAAGCGTAGATCTTTCTTTCTTTCTGTTACTCTCTGGCTCCCCACTAATGTTTTTGTAAGCTCACTGGTGAGGACTCCTTGGAGGGTAGAAAAGAAACACTATGCAGGCAGCATAGGCAATCCCATAGTGAAGGGGATCTACGAGTCTTTTGAGCCAGCATCTCCTGTCCCTTGATTAATGTAGGGAGGGTTTCTAGCATCATCATACTATGATAAAGTAGTACTTGAAGTTAGGGCTGGATTTGTCGCAATGGGGATCAGATGGGTAGTGTACCAGCAGACCTCGTGCCTGATCATAGCTATCAAACTTTAGGAAGGTCACAGGAAAAAAGAAGACCTCCAGTCAAAACTGTTGACTGCTAGCCTGCTCATAAAAAGCAATAATTCATGTAGAAAAGGAAAGGGCTTGCTATTGTTTTGATTTAAGAAAGAAGAGATATGATAAAACTGTACATGGTGAATGCCAGGCACGTAGGGAGCCACCCTATTGGAAGAGTGAGATAAAGAGAGGAGATTTAGATTTACACAGGGGGACCTTCAGCCAGACTGTTCGGCTGATCGGCCTGTGACTGGTCCTCGCCAGCCAACATAAAGAGAGGAGAGGACCAGAAAATAAGGGAGCATATTTAAGCCAAAGAGAACAAACATGGGGATGAGTGCATTTGAAAAGAACGTGTTGCTCATCCTGCACATCATCTTGGGCATCACATAGATCACAGGCAGGGTAAATAGCATCATCCCATGTGGCCTGCTCAACTTTCAAGGTATGGACATGAAGGCGAAATCGAGCCAGACTGCGGACGATGTGTTTAGGTAGATCCAAGTAGAAATATTTGGGCAGAATATAAGGAGAATATGTAACGTGCGCAGGCTTGGTTGGGAGAGCACACCAGTGACGGTAAGTAAATTTTTTGCTGTTTGTGTCTCGTGGGTCATAACCAGAAAATTGTCTCAATATGCTAGATGGCGAGACCTGAGATCCACAACAAGCTGACTCAGTTCCAAAGGATCAGCAGAGCATATCTTTTGCTGGAAATGATGGGCGCGATGCAAGCCATTCATGGCAGACAATAGATGGGATGTCCAGCAGGAGGAATTCCTGGGGCTGAGGGAGATGTCCGCATGAAAAACCTTGTGAAGTAGAGCGCTGTTGCAATGGGTGAGAGAATTATATAAGCGTGCACATGCTCTGAACCAGTTGAATTGAATAGGCTCGATTCCACACTCACGGAGGACACTCCAGGAAGGAGTTGCTATCAAACTTTAGAGCTGGTATTATCCTTCAGGTAAGGTTAGGTTACATCCAATGAAACCTTGCGAGTTGCTATATCCGCCTTCAAGGGCAGCTGAGTGGAAAAACCTGTAACCAGACCTGGATGCCAAAGAATGCTCAACAAATAAACTCGGATCTGAAGAAATGACATATCACGTTTGTTGCATTATGGTGTAAAAGCTGCAGTTGTGGAGAACCTGCGTGGGGAGCATGCAAAAAATAGGCGATTTCAGGCCTCAGATAACCCCCTCCGGTTATTTTGTTAACGTAAGTGTCACCCCATCACAAAAGTCTCATTTCCTTTCTATACTTGCAGTCAAGGAGCACAGTTGGGGATCCAAAGGGGGATATCCTTTTATGTTTTTGCTTTTTCTTTTCCTTTTATGTTTTACTTTTTCCAGGTGGAGAATTATGGCTCTTTGGGGCCAATGCATCTCCTTTCTTAACTGTTGTTCTGAGTATCCTTACTGCCTACATGTTTTCTCCTTTTTCCTTTAGGGATGAGAAGGAGATTGTGGTCGAGGGGACTTACAGCTGTTTGAGCCAATGTTTCTCCTTTTCCTTGATTGATGTGGGAGAGTTCTCACTGACTAAATGTTCTCTTTTTTCATATGGGTGCGGGATTGGTGCCGGGATGTGAATATGATAATTTCTAAAGGGGTGCGGAATGATAAGCTGGTGGTATGGTAAAAAAGAAACCTATTTTGAACCTGAGCAACGCATTCGAGGAGATATACTCTGAAACGTCAGCTATCATGAGCAACTCATAAATCAACATGTGCGTCTACAAAGTCACTTGTCACGGTGAAGTCTCATGCTGGCATTGTTGGTAACGAATGTGCAGATGCTACTGCAAAACATCAGGCAAACCAGGCCAACAAGAGCGTGGCAAATACTGGGATCCTTGGCACAGGCCCCGACGTAATCCATTTCTCAAATCTTTTTGGTTGGAGGAGGAACAATGAGAGCATACTGCGGGTGCGTTCGCAGCCCCTGTACCCAGTCCAAAAATCACCTTCCTTCCCAATCTTCAAAATGCTTCTAAGTGCTACATGTGCAAAACACAAACTTGGTTATTCCAATCCCAAAACTGACTACTACTCATATAGTATGAGTCAAACCGTCATGACAGTGACTATCAGTGTTTGTTACCACATGTAGGAAAGAAAAGCAGCAATGCTTTTAGAAACATGCCCTGTCTGTCCTCACCCATGAAGCACACCATCTTTCAATATCGCACTGGCACCCTCTAGTACCAAAAACATGCAGCTCGCAAGCGCAGCACAACCTTCAAATCCCTGCACATGCATCAAACAGAATTATACCCCCTTACCTCTTTCCAAGAAAATTTTCTAAGAGATCGAGGCTCACCTCCAGCCCTCCTGATGCTATACTGATTACTCCCTATAAAGCCAAACCCACTTCTTCTCCTTCTACCTCCTGCTCATACCATCATGCGTTACGCAGCAGACACAACCCCACACTGAGGGCCACAACAGCCAACCGTGTGAGGCAACCTCACCAACTGAATGCAAACCAGTGGCATGTGCACTTGATTGAATCAAGCACTGTGAAGACACGAGGCCTGGACAGCAGTTGGAGGCGGCACAGCGGCAGCATGCAGACCTCTGCAAACTCATTAGTGCAAAAGTTGTGACTCTCCACACCATCCTTTTGGGTGATGGTGGGACCTGTTACACTGAGCACACCCTTTATCAGTTTAAACAACTGGGACTAAACCACCAACGCGCCAATAAACTTGCTCGCAAACTTCATGCCCATTCTGTCATGTATGCCAACAAGCTTGTTGCCACTAGGCGTGCTATTGAAAACAAGAATACTTCTTGCAGCCAGGTTATGGAGCCGGGTGCTTCCAATAACCCTCCAGATCCCCATAATAATCTTCTTTTTGTAGCTGCATGGTGGAGGGGATTCAAGGCTCTTCTGAGCCGATGTGTCCCTTTTTCCTTGATTGATGCAGGGAGAACTTCTCTGCCCACATGGTTTTTCTTTCGTTTCTTTTCTTTCTTTCTTTTCTTTCTTTCTTTTTTTTCTTTATTTTCTTTTCCTTCATTCAACTCGCTTCAAAAGGTCCACTAAACCATCATGGTTATTATGATAATATGCCCTCTCCCAGGCTGTCATCAATTAGACAGCGCACTCCACATGCTCTGAGGCTGCCAAAATCATATCATCTCCAGCAAGAAAACTGGACGCCATAATATAGCTGGCAGAATGATCACAGAAGCTGTTAGCAAAAGCCCTTGGGGATCAGGCTTGGTTAACACAGACAAAGGAAGTGATGACCGGCTGGCGCATCACAACCTTCTGGTTCCTGCTCATGCCTCAAACAGAACTATACCCCCTTTCCTTTCTCCTTGAAGATTTCCTACGAGGTCTACACTCACCTCCAGCCATACTGATGCTGCCCTGTATACCCCTTATCACACCAAACCCTTTTTTTTTCTTGCTCCTCCTGCTCACACCATGTGGTATGCAGCACAAAAAGGCCCGCACAAAAGACCATGACAGCTTACTGCGTGAGACAACCTCACCAACTGGATGCAAACCAGCGGCATGTACAATTATTTAAATCAAGTACTGTGAAGACACGAGGCCTGGAAAACAGATGGAGGCAGCACAGCGGCAGCATGCAGACCTCTGTAAACTTAGTGCAAAAGCTGTGACTCTCCATACCACTCTCTTGGGCGTTGTTGGGACATTTTATGCTGAGCATACCTTAACCGGTTTTAAGCAATTGGGGCTGGACCAGCGAGTGGAGGGTGGTGCTTGTGGACTGGGGGCTGAGCATGGTGTGCACAAGTGCAGTACTGGTATTCTAAGGGCTGTTCCATAGGCTTGTGCTTCAAGCACAAGCTGTAGTCAGCAGCTGTATGTTTGGTTTAGCCCAAGGTCAGATTGGTCGTGCTCAGCAATTAGGTTGTGCTCAGCAGTTAGCTGTTGGGCATGGCTATCCTTGGTTGGCAGGCCGATTCTGCTTGCTGCTGAAGGTCTGGAACTCCAGTCTTTCAGCTATCATGCTCTTTTTCTTGTTGCTGGATCTGTCTGTGTTCTCTGCCTGCCATGCTTCTCTCAGTCTGAACTTGTGGCGGGGTGGTCAGACGGTCTTCAAACCAATGTGGCCCCCTTTACTTAACTGATGTAGGGAGTTTTTTCACTACCTACGTAGTTTTTCTTTTCTTTTCTCTCTTGGGGCTGCCAGAGTTCCAGTGGACCACCAACTTGCCGTTAAGCTTGCCCGAAGTATGCACACAAGGTACCATACACAGCATAAAAGTTAGGGCATCCCCTGTGCTTTATGAATGTCAATTGTAAAAGTGTCCAGTAAAACCAAATTTGTGGATGTATGGTTTTTCTGGCTATCCTGAATTAGAGGCTTAAGTTGCTACGTCCTTAACAGGGTGCTCACGTTGTGTGTGCCACATTATTAGATGTGCCTACGAGCTGACTTTTCCACTGTACTGTACTACCACTTTTACAAAAGAGTAGCTTGTAAAGAAACTTACGTGGTGCCTCTGAAAACAGACACACAATCTCATAGACTCTACTTGGAGTCAAAGGGAGATCTGCATCTCTACAAACTTGAAAATAACATATAATGATCCTATAAGCATGTGAACCTCTCGGAAAATGGAAGTGTAAGCAATGCGGATGCCCAAGGCTTGCATGCCAAGAGGGTTACAGCAAAAGTCATCTGATGCTAATGCTGATTGTGTGCCTCGAGGACTCCGATTCGGAATCATTTGCTTTAAATCCAACATCATCATGGTGTTGGTTTTAGTTATGAAAACTGCATCCTATATTAGGTTCATACTAACAAGCATTAGTCGTAGCATTGCTTGAATGAAAGTGGTTCCGTGCTCCTGTCTGGCAGATATCCTGTCCAGCAGACAAAGCAGTCACTGTGGGCTTCACGATGCCCCTCGTGGATGCACATGCACATGCTTCATCATGCTTTTGGCATTTTGCCATGCCTGCACAGAACATCCTCGTATCCATCAAGCTCACTTTTTCCGTGCAAAAGCTATGACAGGTTAAGTGGCAGTTATAATGCTGTGCAGAAGCCAGGGCAGAGCAAAAACTGGCTGTCTCACTTGCTGCTTGTGTCTTTGCGCTCCCTTGCAGCTGCTGCCTGAAGTCAAGAATAACGTACAGCATCAATTATTGTGTGCGTTGCGAGCAGCAAGGACAGATGAGTGTGCTATGTACAGACTCTTATCTGACAATGAAATTCAGAGAGATAATGGCGCCGTGACTTTATACCACCGGCATCGTGGTTGAACCATGGTGCAAAGGATATATACCAAGGTATATCCAAAAGAACAGACACTGTCTATGGCATAGACTTGTATCCATGGAGCAGGAGGGGTGGTTTTGGCAGAATTTATTATGTTATATGACCTTTGCTGGTCCCAGAAAAAGGAAAAGCAAAAAAGGAAAAAAGGAAAAAAGGAAAAAGCCCCAGACTCCTCCAACTTGGATTGAATGATCACCTGAACTTGGATTGTATATATTTCCAAACGCCTTCCTCTGTAGTGCTGAGGTCCCTCCCAAACCCATCACACCCTTGATTGATCACAACCTTGATTGGCGTAGGAAGCGGCCAAGCAATAATTCAGGGGAGGATTTCCTCATGACGAGATGCTAATTGACAAGCCCTGAGGTAATACCCTGAGGGCCGTAACCAGGGAGTTGGTCATCATCTGTGTTGCAGGTCTTTGACATATCATTGCAAACTGATCGGCAATCAGGATCAGTAACGGGGAGTCTGCCATGACTGGAAGTTGCCAATTAGATTATGGGCAGGTTTACATCATGTATCTTATGATGAGAATTACCAGAGGAAATGACACAGGTCTTGTATGGCTGGACCCTGCACTCAAAACTGATGTCACTGAAAGGAGTTTGTTAAGTGCCTGTTACCCATGTTTTTTCTAAATAATGGTTTCAGGCCGCGTCATGGAATGCCAACTCGAAGGCAAGGCATTTTAAGTCAGCAGTTCCCAGCCTCTAAGCATGCTTGCGGGAAAAGCAGGCCTTTTCTTAGAAGACTCCAGGCATAGACGGTGTCAGGTTGCGCTTGAAACCAAGTTCTGCTCCACCAGAGGCCTTTTGTACCCTGTGGGTCAAGTTTCCAGACAATTTTTTCTTCCTAGAAAAAAAAAACTCCTGACCACATAAAACGCAGAAGTCAACAATTGGAAGCTGCCAGCATCAATGTTAGCTTCATTTCAAGACACGTATCTTAACCAGTCCATGGCATTGAGCCCAACCTCCAATGAATAGGATGGTAACCTACCGAGGCATGGTCATCAGGAGGAGCACTCAGACTTTCATAGACGATTCCGTCATCCTTTGCAGCGCGCCTAGCACTCTCCATCCATTTAGCATAATCCCCTGCATTTAAACACTGCGTTCTGACCAATGAATCACTGACACAAGCACACTGGAGAAAGGAAAAGTATCCTACTTCTTTTCCTTTTGGTGCCATCCAAGTGACGGTGCAGAGTTTTGAATCTAAGTGTCCTATCATTGCATATCTTGTGAAAATGAGGTGGACCTGAGGAGCCAAAGTGGGCCTGGGGGGGGAGTAACACAAAAAAGCAGATGTACAGATCATGCGCTGAGGAGGTGAGGCAAGAAACATAAAGAAACCTGAAAAGTGAAGATGCACACGTAATTGTATTTATTGAAAACACCGAGGTCATTTGATAGAAAGATCGGCTTCAGCAAAGAACGATGACAGTGCAAAATGATGGCAACAGCCCCTCTTGTTTTGAAAACATGTACTTGGATAGCTTGGTCTTTGTGGCATGCATATGATGATCCTTGCTGCTTAAAATGATGGCAGCAAATCTGACTTACTCTACCATCCCTCACCATAAGGCCCTTGGGCTTGCAATAGCTCAATACTGTCTGCACGGTCCAGATCTGCAGACCCTGTTTGTAAAAACAGAAAATCGGAGAGCAAGGTTCACAGTCATCTCAGGTTCAAACAGGCACATATGATTTGAGGCCAGCACCCCCATCCAGAACCATGCTCTTGATGGACAGAAAAGGATAAGTGGCGGACACCCCTTTTACCCCGCATGGAGTGCTGCACGCAAGATCTACGTCACGAAATGCAGCAAGGAGGTGTGCATCGTGCTGCCTAGAATATAATATTGGAAACTTTTGTGCCATGGAAAAAAGTGCATCCAAAGGCCAAAAAGGGCATGCACACCCTGCAAAAGCATTTGGTAAGGCAGCATGCCAGCTTGGCAATTCAAGCTAAGATCAAACTCAAGCAGGGTGTAGTGAGGACAATTAACAAGAACAAGCTGCGAGCATGCACATTAGTTTTCTTAACCCGGCTGCTCTTGCCACAATGCAGACAATGTTCCCTACTTTGAGATCCTCTGATGAAAACTACATCACTCACAATAATTCACTTCAGGCATGCCCCTCAAGATTGGAGGCGGCCCTGTCTCGTACGGCTGCTCAGGCTCATACCTGTGCTCTGCAGCCAGAAAGAGGGCGGACCAGCATGGTGATTGTGGGACGATAGCCAACTCATCCTTTTACTATGGCCCTGCCTTGGATCTTGCTTTGAAGGAAACGTTGGCTTTTTGCATGCAGCCACATTTTGCTTTTGTAAGTGCTTACATCCCTGGATGCCAATTTATCAGAGACTGCTTGGTTGCCGCATCATGACAGTGCGACGCACCAATAATGGCTTCAACATCTTCCTCATCCAGCTCTCTACCGGCTAACTTTGGGCAGCACGTGGGCTCATCTGTGGTATGTCAGGAGAATCATTCCTTGAAATCAATGAGTGGGCCTCTGCTTTTATTTATGGGAAACACTCGTGTCAAGTCATCTATAAAAAGCATTGCAGACTTTTGGCCAACAGCTTCAAATCCACTGCCCTCGATCGTCCATGCTAGCATTCATTTTATTATGATTCATCGGCACCTGGTGATTGTTTCTCTGTGCGGATACGAGGCGCTCGCTGATGGTCCATGAGCCCCTTAGCCTTCTTCTCCTTGCTCGCTTCTTTGATGTCTTGCAAGTATAAGAATTCTGCATGTGAGGTCCGTAAAAGTGAAGTTGTCCAGGTCCTTTTGGTGAAGATGTGCAGGCTCACATTTTTTATTACTTTTCCCATCAAACAAAGAAGTTGCAAGCAGTCCTGGGGTCCATAAGTGGAAGAAGAGAAAGGGGGCAAGGAATGCAATGACCAACCGTCATCCCTTGGTTGCCGCCCCTGAGCAGCAATAATCGTGCGTGGGGCGTGGACATATAATTGCTTTCCTGTCCTGCAAAATTGAGTGAGATTTGCGGAGATCTGTGTCTTGTACAGCAGAACTTCTTCTTCTTGTAGCTTGCAGGTCCGCTTCTGTCTTCCTCGATTCTTCTGCCTTACCGCTGTCCTATGGTATTACAGTGCACGCTTTACCATCTGCAGATGCTGGGAGAGAAACGTGGACATGTCACGGCCGGGAGAGTGGCCTTTGTTGCACCTTTGTGGCTCATCATGCTGTGCAGCTTCTCCAGGACGAGTTCGAGGTTTCCTTTTTTCGTATCAATTTTTCATATTTCTCCTCTTTGCTGCACTAACGCCTCTTTTGAATTCTGTTCATGTTGGATCACGAAAATTTCGTTTTGAAAATCGTAAAATATTGATATATTTATTAATTAGTGACAGTGGAAATACAAATACCCCCAGAAGACGCCAAATGCTTTTTAAAAACCTACACACTAACTTCAATCAGCATTTTATGCGTATGCGTGTCTAATGGCTCTCGCGAGGCAAGGGAATTCCCCGGTGCAAATTTCCACTGCCAGTGGAAACAATGGAAAGGGAAATTCCTTTTCCGGCGGACCGGAGAATTGAATCACGGACCGGTTATTGTTTCTAAATTTCTCGGACAAGGCCTAGTGAAATGCGGTCTGTATTTTTGCGTTTCTAAATTGTAGGGGAACTGATGGCTTTAAGTCTGAGCCTGTGCTCTACTGCGCAAGTGTCTGTACCTGGATTTGTCCAGACACACCGTGCGCAGTGTGCCACACCAGCGGCCCCGATTTTGCCTGCGTGTCCACACTCCTAGAGTTGAGCACTGAGCACTAAATTGGCAATCTACTCGCAATGACGACGTTCCTCAAACACGTACATGTTTGGGCACATGTGACCTTTATGGTGCCCAAAAATGATGTGCAAAATGAACAGGATGCAATTACTTGAATTCCCTGGCGTGCCTTAGCTTGATTACTACACACGCGCACACACACACACACGGCTCTTTCGCAACTTACCCCTTATTCAAACATTTCTTACTCCTTACAGCTCCTTTTAACATATTCCTTTCTTAAATGCTCTTTGTGTATACATGAACTATTTTTCACAGAGTGCCTCTCCGCTCCAGCCTAGCAGTCATGTGTTTTGATTGGTGGCTTCTCTCTTATAAATAATTTTAACATGCTGTTTTCAAATGTACAAACCCCCAGGTCTGCTCTCTTCAGCTAAAATATGCTTCCTTGTTATCGTTTCTTTCCAGTCCAAGTTTTGTGAGTTGAACATTTTTTTGGCCAGTTCTGGTTATAAGCCTCAGTGTTTCCACCGGAAGCCTCGGAGATGGAGGTGGTCCCAAGTTTGAACCCGTTGGCGGTGAGGGGTTTGTTAGAGTGTTCACACCCAGGATGACCCCTTTCCTTAATTAACGTCTGAGGTATTTACCGCTTGCGTAATTTTTCCTTTTGTTTTCCTTTCCGTTCAGTAACCCTTGTAGGCGGATGTACTTACTAGCTCATAAAGGAAACAAAATGCCCTCTATCGGTGGGAGTCATTGAGAGGCTCTTTCCTTAATGCACGCGACTGAACGGCAAGCGGAGATCTTTCTTTCTTTCTAGCTCAAGGCTGAATTCCACACATATAAACCTCAGGCGGAGATAGCAATGTAACCTTACGACGCAACCTTGTTCTCTGGCCCTCTCCTCTCTCTCTCTCTCTCTCTCTCTCTCTCTCTCTCTCTCTCTCTCTCTCTCTCTCTCTCTCTCTCTCTCTCTCTCTCTCTCTCTCTCTCTCTCTCCCATCCCTCTCCTCAGATGCTCTTTACCCGCCTGGCATTTACCACGTACAGTCCTTTGAGTTTTCCTTCATGGATCAGGACAACAACAAGCTTTATCCTTTTTTACATGAACTTCTTCTAGAAGAGTGAGTTGTTCTGATCTGGATCTGATTCAGGCCAGATGATTCTGATATGAACCTGAATCAGATGTGAGACCTGATCTACACCTGATTCAGAACTGAATCAGTTTGAGACATACCTGATTCAGAACTGCCTTGTCTCAGCCAAGGTGCACAAAGTTGCTGGAGGTCTGAATCGGTTCTGATGCAAACCTGATTCAGATGTGTTTGCACCTGAATTAGGAAAACCTTTCCAGTTATACTTGGTTTTGTCTAGGCTGTAACCGGAACAAAAGCCTTTGAGCCTGCTGCATGCTTAATTGAATTAGGGGACAGAAACTGTTTCCCTTCCACAAACAGAGACACACCAAACCCCTTCAAATCACTGCTTTGACTGGAAACATCCGAGTCTATTCTGAGTTACACCTGCTTGCCATGCGCACATTTCCTCTGCATTTTTGAACCCGCGGGACACTCATTGCAAACTGGCAACTTATCAGTCTCTTATTGCAGTGCCTTTTGATCACATTGTGCGTGCCCCTGACTGTTTACCAAGGCATGTGCATTTGGATTTGTCTCAACATGTCATGAGGAATGTTAGCTGTGTCAGACTTAGGGCACACACAAACACACTGAAAGTGGAGACAACGGCTTGGGATACTCGGAACTCTCTTTTATGTGATCGCTGTTCTTGTGATGAGATTCAAGATGACGCTCATGCCCTTTTGGTGTGCAGAGACGCAAATGTTTGTGCTCTGAGGAGATAGTGTGCTTACCTGTTCAACTTTTTCTCTGGTGATTTTTCAATGGAGCAACCTTTTTTACACCCGTTTTGGCAAGCCAGTGTCCAGGATGTTTCTGATTTCCTCTTGCAACACAACAACAAGCTTTTTTCGTTTCTTTCTGAGCTTATGGACATTATTGTTATCCTTGTACATCAATGACGTGGACTGCTTAGCAGCAAATGTGCAAGGGGCTATTACAGGCACTAGGGACGTTTGAGTCACTCACATGCTGTATGCAGACGATCTGTGCCTCACCAGTAACCTTCCTATCAACTCCAACTGATGTTAGATAGGCTACATATGTATGCTCAGCGGAAAGGGTTGGTGATAAATGCTGCCAAGTCTGAGATTGTGCACTTTAATGCAAGGGGCGATAATGTGCCAACTTTAATGTTAGGGGGAGCTCGTTTGGCGTGTGCAGATTCTTTTAGATATTTGGGCATGCTGTTCACTAAACAACGCAACCTGCAAGCCAGTGCGGAGTACATGTGTGCCCCTTTCCTAGCTGGTTGTAGATGGATTAGGCAATTCGCATCTGAGCACCATCTGACGGACAGGCCGCATACCATGCTCTGGCTGACTAAAGCACATGCTCTCCCTGCTAGCATGTATGCATGTCAGACTTGGGACACTAGATTTATGAAAGAAGGAGCTGAAATGGGCTGTCCTTTGCAAACTGTACACCTGTGCTTACTGAAGCGTATCCTGGGGGTAAAGCGCACCACTCCTATTTGGTCTATACTGCGTGAATGTGGACATGAACCTTTACAGTTTTATTGGTTTCGCGCAGCAGTCAGGTTTTACAATGCTTTATTGCGCAGCAACAGCACCACACTCAGTAAGGTACTGCAAGCAGATGTTGAAATGAGCAGTCTTTCCCGTAAATGCTGGACCTCCAAATTTTTGGGTGCATGCACAGGCTTGGACAGGTGCAACGTGTTCACTCATTGTGTTCGGTCAGGTCAGCCTATAGCCATGAGGGAGTTTGTTGTTGATCTGAGAAAAAGGCTGCGAGGTGTGTGGAATGCTGATGCCTCGGCAGAACATGATGAACACACGAACAAATCAGCCAAGTATCATCACTGGATGGCACTTCCTTTGAGATCCTTGTCTGTTCATGGCGCGCCCTTTTCTGTCCCCAGGTACTTGCATGTTGATTTGGGCAAGCGCGCTCTGAGAAACATAGCGCGTTTCGCTAACATGCTCACACTTTAAGAGTTGAGACATCACATTGGCAGGAGCACACATCTGCTTGTGATAGGTGTGACCAAGGAGGACTCCAAGGTGAAAAGCATGCCGTGTTCCTTTGTTCTTGTGCTTCTGTGTGTTCTGTTCAAAGAACTTATGCACAGTTTTTTCTGACTTCCCCTCTTCTCACAGAATTTGACTGGACGAATCAGGCGCTTTCTTCTATTCTCAAGCTAGTAGCTCTGAGGACATTTTTCATTTCTTGCAGAAACAAACTAATGAGACTTATCGTTTTATTTCCGATCTCATGGATATTTTTTGTGCAGTTGGAACAGTTGCCAAGTTGCTCAGTGAGCAGACCGAGCAGCCAAACTACCTGGCTGAAGGTCAAACCCAATTGTAACCAATTTGCAACCAAGTTATGGACATTATGTTGACTGGCAAGGACCAGTCACAGGCTGCCAGCCGTGATCAGTGATCAGCCGAACAGTCCAACTCCGAGAGTCTGGCTGAAGGTCCCCCGATGTAAATATGTAAATCTGCATTTTTATTTCTAAATTTGGCATTCGGAGATGGCCATGAATTGAATTCACTGATTCAATCAACCCCCAATTCCAATCAAACCCATAAGGTTGGCAACGGTTAAACATTTTTTTTATTCGTAACAATGAAATCCAATGCTGGCAGAGGTGGCCACAAAGGTGCCAGTTCAAGTTCTTTTTCATGAACAGGCTAGCAGTCAGTCATTTTGACTGAAGGCCTTATCACTCCTGCAAACTTGGGTGACATCCATACACCAAGCTAAGGAAAGAAGGGAAAGGATATATATTGGCTCGTACAGTATGAGTCATACTACGAGTCACAGGCTACAAACAGCCAGAAAAAACGAGCCGCTGTGGTCAGTAAAATGGTCAAAACTAGGGTAATTGTTTCACCAACACCATTAATATTCATCATAGTAGCACACTATACCCGTTCCACTTATTTTGCCCTACATGGCAGTATCTCTGTATGCAGAGAACTATGTGGAGAGCACAAATTGAGGACAACAAATGATTTTTTTCTTGCGTCACAAGTAATGGACATTGGATTGCTCTCTCACAATGCTCTTTCAAGCTAGTGGAACTCGTATGACCCAAACGACGCCCCTGACGATCCTGCTGCAGGAGTGAGATGGAGCAGCTGGAAAGGCGTGGACTGCGGATCCCAGTAGTACCCAGTTATGCACCCGGTTTGGCGGCAGACAGACACATAGTAGAAGCCGGCAATGGTAAGCCCACAGTCTGCTCGGGCATTCACAAAGAACTGCAGATCAGAGGAGAAGGCAAACATTTCTGTGACGCAATCAGTCTGGCGGCAGACAGACACACAGCAGAAGCCGGCAATGGTTGGCCCGCAGTCTGCTCGGGCATTCTTAAAGAACCGCATGGAGAGGACGAGGGGAATCTTTCAATAATGCATCCAGTTTGGCAGCAGACAGACGCATAGTAGAGATTGATGACAGTCAACCCACAGTCTCAGGCATTCTAAAGAACTGTAGGGCAAAGGATGAGGGGGACTGCTTCAATTGATTGTGACGGGATCTGAAGGGCGCAACTGTGTGAGCATGGAGAGCAAACATGAAAGCGTGCAGATCATATGCTCTGCATCCTTTCGTAACGGAATTCAGGAGTAGAGGTCCAAAGGAGTGACTCGATGCTGTTTATATCCTATTGGGTGCTGTGCAAAAAAAAGCCTCATTTCCAACTGGCGGTGATGATATTGACGGTGGTGGTGGTGATGATGATGATGACAAAGCTGCTCATGCTAGCCATGCTTGACACATTGGATGTTATTCACACCAGATGGTGGAATGTTGGCTGAAGAATGTGGCATGGGATCAGACTAGATGGATCACAACAGCTGTTGCAGGGTTGGACAAAGCACGTGGCATGCGGCTCCAGTTTCTGCTGGCTGCTTGCAGTGACCTCTTGGCTGACTCATCAGGAAGACCCCAATCCTGCCTCCCTCTCATGACCAACTGAGCATATTTGTCAGAAGGTTAGGGCATTGCATGCACCAGCTGACTAGCTGAACTTTGAAGCAGCTCCAGGTCCACAGAGCAGCTGCAGAACAAGGATAAGCTTCCCTGACCGCAGGACAGCACAGAACGCAATCACAGGACAAGATGGTGCTGATATGCCCTGAGGAAAACCCACCTGCTCCTTCAACCTCAAGAACACAGACCCAGACGTGCTGAGGGCGGGGCACTTTCCATTGTGTAGCCCAGCTTGTGTGCGCAGCGTGGGCACAAAGCCAGAAAATTTACTCCAATGCTGTATGTCCGTCTCTATGGAGGCGCCCCACCTGCAGGGCACGAGGGCATCACTCAAGATGAGGGAGGAAACAGAAGGTGCAGGCACAGCAGCACGGCATGGCGTAAAGCACCAGAAGGCCGAGCACTTGATTGAGGGAGGTCACACATGGTGGGGCACATGAGGTTGGGACTCTTAAATGAGAGAGGACATTAGAGATGCATGCACAGCAGGACCATCGCGCAAAGCGTCAGAAAGCCAAGTGCTTGAATCAGGGAGGCTGCATGAGGTTGGGACTCTCGAATGAGGGACGACGCAAGAGATGCATTCTTAGCACCCCTTGCGCGAAGCACCAGGAGGCCAAGTGTTTGAGGTGGGAGAAGCTAATCTTTTGTTGCAGAAAGGCAAGAAAGGCCACGTAACTAAGGGTCGGTCATAAATCGCCAGAATCTGTGCATGCATGCGCGAACACCATAGCTCCACGACCAGTTCGAAAATTATTTAGTTATGGAGCGTCCGAACTCCAAAATTCAAAATTTTTTGCCTGAGCGTTCGAACTCCGTTCGAACTAGAGATTAATTAATTTTGGGGCTGAAAAGGGCGATTGCTGAAAATGGCCTCTCAGGCCCCCAGCTCAAGCTCCAACCCCTTAGCTAAGTGGCTGAAGCCTGTATCCCCCACCCAGCAGCTCCTAGCGACCCAAAACAAGCTTGCTATGGCCCGGGCAGCCAAGAAGGGGCAGCCAGTTAAGCAGAAGAACCCCGTGGGGCGTCCTCCAGGTGACAGCTCGGTTGATGTTGCATGCGTGGGTTGATGTTGCATGCATCCTCCAATGTATGGGCTCACTGTACAACAGTGACAGCTTGTGGATTGCTGAGGGTTGGATGCTGATGGTGAGGTGTGCTCCTTCCAGGGAGCAAAAATGAGCCCAAGCCCCTCCAGCCCCCAGCCCCTGAGCAGCAGCAGCAGCAGTAGCAGCAGCAGCAAAGCTTCCAAGCATCATCATCATCAGCAGCAGCCCATGCAGAGAGATTCAAATTGGGTATTCGTATTGAGAAATTAATGCCAGCCGTGAGCCAATCGAACCCCCTTCGAATTGAAATATTAATTCCTGGAGACCCATTCGGACTAAATTGATTAATTATTTTGGGGGAACCATTCGAGCTGGTCGTGGAGCTACGATAGTTCACATTGCTGCAGGAAGGTGCATACAGATAACAAGACTCGCTATTCAAAACAACCTTGGGGGTTCGCTTGATAAAACAAACACATACACCACTGTACTCACTTTCCGCCGGTGAAGAAGGTGTGGTGCTTGTTATCGATGATGTCTGCCTCAAAGAATGTGATGATAGGCTCAGGCCGATGCGGCACATTCTGGGCGGTCATTACTCCACAAGCATACCCCTGAATGAATATTTTGTGTGAGCGCATTGAGCTCGCGCGTGTGTGCAAGCGTACATACGCATGTGCATGTGTGTGTTCAAGGATAGAAAAGATAGGTTTACTCAGAAAATGATGTTCAGAGCTTAGTATGTGTGTACGTGAACAAAAGAAATCAACCACATGCACAATACTATGAAAGCACTTTTTTTGATCAAGTTTCACTTGAAGGAATGCCTCACGCCAGATGGCGAATGCCACGTGGAGAAATTTGAATAAGAATGTGGAAACGTGGAGGCTTTGAAATGCTCTGCGGAGAAGGTGGGAACATGAAGACGGTAAACGTCATGTGGGAGAGGTGGGAATGGCATATGAAGATGGTCTTGGAAAGCATTTAGCAGCAGAAGACATACATGGAAGGATCAGGTTAGGCTTATACAAACACCATCTCAACAAAGTTTACTTTTAGGTCACATTACAATTTTTCAAGTCAAATGGATCATGCAGCATTTGCACACATTAAAAGAGCTATCAGGTTCTAAGCGAGCACGCCCAAACCAAGCAGACGACAAAAATACTCACCTGGGCTAAGTTGAATTCATGTATTTGCAAGGAGACTTGCCTGCACAGGGAAGAGGAGCGAAGGCCAGCTTCAAAGATGTGCTTGTAAGCAGCATGTGTGTTTGTTCGGAAGGTTTAATTGGAAGTGCTGACAAGGCCAGCTTTGAAGACGTGCTTGGAAGCACGCGTGCAAACAGTGGGAACAACACAGGGGCTTGAAACTGTCGCTCATGTTGTAAGCTTCTCTTTAGAGAGAATGGGCCAGGCAGGCCTCCATACGGCAAGAACACCTTCAAACAAGCATGATTATTCCCCTTACCAGTCATCTGCAGCGCCTGCAGCAGGTGACCTGGAGCTGGAGAATCTCTGGTATCCGTGGAAAACCTGCAACAAGCAGACTAGCAAGCGCCGCAGCTTGGAATCGGAAGTGAACAACCCACGTACACAAGCACACAAGCAAACTGCACAGACTGAAGGTACAGGTGCGCTCACAGATGCTGCAGTAAAATTTACTTGTGTGTGCGCTCACACGCTCCCAGGCTTACGGCACACTTGCTTACTCCACGCCCATTCACATGCACAAGCACAACCACTTGCTCGCACAAGCATGCGCCTAGACTAAAACCCACACACGTGCCCCCATTCACACAAATACACACGCATGCACGCACGCAACCGCGCATGCGCGCACACACACACACACATACACACACAGACCTGGCCTTGCGAAAGCCAGCTGCATGGAGGGGGCCCTTGCAAGCTGGAGCAGTCCAGCCCTAGTCCTGTTGGCGCTGGCATGGGGGGCATGTCTGTGTCGCTGCTAAGGCCTCCTTCCTCTGAGTCTGGCTCTGTCAGGTCCAAAGGAAAGAGCTGTGGATGGATTGGGCAGGGCTCATCCTCATCCATGGCTGTTGTTGCTTGGGCAAGTTGCGCTCTCCGTTGGAGCATGCTCCGCTCATTTAACTGCGCAAGGTCACAATAGCATCAATGTCAGTGCAAGCTGAAGCTGCTAAATGATGCGCAAAGCCCAGAAGAGAAAGGCACACACATACATACATACATGCTTTAACATTTGAAAGACCCTGCAGAGAAATCCCAAGAAACTTACAGACCTCTTGGCTTGGCCAAACAAAAAGCCTTTAAAATTGGCATAGTTATAACACACCACTCCCCCCATGCACCAGGGACAGTGACAGGCGATGCGGTCTCCTCAAATTCATGCAAACCAAGGCCAAGAGATCCCAGAGGCAACTCAGGCCAGCCCCCTATGAAGCACTTCTCACACAGGGGGCCTTGGACCAAATTTAGGTGCCGCAAAGCACGGTTGTGCAACAAGAACCATGCTTGAAAGCACAAGGTTCAGGTCTTACCAGAAAGCAAGGACACATAATCAACACACTCACACAACTCACCATCCTCATGATGTGAGAGCGCTCCCGCACGCCCGATGGAGCACTTGAACCGCTTGCAGGCATTCCGCTGTCTTCTGGTCTTTTGCTGTACCTTAGCCACGCATAAGGTTGAAGTAATTCTGGGAATCGATTAATTTCACAAACCTAGCGTAGCTTCAAATGAAACTGGTGCCACCTAACAAGTCAGCGGTCAAGTTTATAGCAAGTGTTTTATGTTTGATGATAAAAATGATTCACCATGATTCAAACTGTTTCTTCGGCAGTATGGGCAGGGTGTAAGGAGGCCCTGCACAAAATAGGGTTTGGTTCCCTATCCCAAGGGATATGGGCACCCACTGTCGCCCCCTCCCCTATCAAGGCTGTTGCTGCTGTCCTGATCAGCATGCTAATAACTCTGGGCTCCATTGCTGCAGGTCAATGTTCTCTATCAGTTGTAACACCCTGTGAGGGGACATGAAAACATACAGCATGTGGTCTTCCACGCATCAACTCCCTGCAGTTTTCCAAGTACAGGAGTGTTCCCACTTCTTTTAAACTTAAGAGAAAAGAGCGAGCATGAGCCCCGAGACTGATTCTTTTTCCCTTCCACCTGTGCAGGCTGGATCGTCCTGTGGCATGTTGTCTTGCATAAGATCAATTTTTTCCGGGACTTACTAGGACTGAACAAGTAAGTGGTGCATTTTTGTGTGCGGGCACCCAAAGTATAAGCATCGATGATTGCGCAGACTTTCATACATTATAATTGTTTGCGTCCTGTTTGCCACGCAGAAAATACCAACTTGAGTCTAAGAGGAGGGCTAACCTGGAAATTCAGCGGTTAAAGGTGAGTGTACTACTTTGTCAATCATGTGTAGCATTGTGCAGAAATTAACTCATCGCGCACACACAAAAAATTCATTAGTTTTGCAACCACACATCAATCGCGGAGCCCAAAATAAATTATTTAACACAACCGCGCATGGGCATTCTTGACCAACCATACCCTCTCGTTGTCCGAAATGTTAACTTACACAACCGCGCACCCTTGAAGTAAATATTTATTTCACGTACACGCAGCCACTGCGCAAGGCAAAAACGCTATTTATGCGCGGTACAAACATTGTTTTTCTCGATGTCTCCGTCAACTGTCCCACATGATTTTTAAGTTATACTTTCTTGAATCAGGTCAGCCAAGCTATGAGTGAAATTAGGGAGTGAATGCCCCAAAGGAATTTGAGCAAACTGAGTATGCTAAGTAGTTGATGGTGACTTATTTGGTACTTCTGCATGTAAAAGAATGGGAATGGGACCCAGGAAGCGAGTCAGGGGCACAATCTAAGGCCTGATTAAGCCATTTTTGGCTATTTCCAGAAGGATGGGTGCCAAAATGCCTGCTCTGACCCAGATTTGTCCCATTTTTTGGCTTTCAGGTAGGTTTCAAGTCAAACCTGACCCATTGGAGTGAAAAAATGGGGGGGCAAAATTTAATCCCAAAGCTTGGTCCCTTATGAGTGCGTTTGGCAGGCAAAAGTGGTGCAAACATGGAAACCAGGCAAGCACTACGTCTGGCCACAACCTGAGAATGAGGGCTTGTTCAGCATGCTTTCTAGGTATGCCTGCCAAGTTTGGGGGCCCAGGTGTAGGTGTGTACAAGCCTAGGGCCTGGTCAAAGATTGGAGCTGTTAAGGCTATGGACTCAAGTGTCACTGTATGCCCTCACCATCTGATGACACAGAACCACTCTTTGATGCGCAAATTTCAAAAAATCAGCTGTCATGGCATTTTGAATTTGTTGGTCGCAAAAATCAGCTTCCCAAATGGCGCATCCTGTGCCTCTCTTGCATAGATTCCAGCTTCTCTCTGCCAAAATTGAAGTTCGGGGGGCAATTTTCAGGGGCCCTGCCCCAGCCCCCCGGACCCCCCCGAGCAACTCTGCATACTCACTTTGTGCCGGAGGGTGCCCAGGGTGCGGGGCCAAAAAAAAGGCAGAATGCCTGCCAAAATGGGGTCCTCAAGAAGCTGTCTCCCCGCTTGCCTGACCAGAAGCGATGGCTGGGCACTTCATCAGGAGCACAGCTTAAGGTCCTGCATACTCAGAATTGGCTGGTTGCAGTGGGGCATTAATTCAAACCCAATTGGCTGTCAGCCAATGGCTGATCTTATTTTCAATGCTACTTAGCACAAGCTGGGGCGAAAAAAATTGAGCCAAATTTAATTGGAAGGCGTTTCTCGCAAGTGCGCGCGCACGCTTTGTGTGTGTGTGTGTGTGTGTGTGTGTGTGTGTGTGTGTGTGTGTGTGTGTGCAGGTGTGCAGGTGTGTGTATAGGTGTGTAGGGCAGGGAGAGGTCATTCACCTTCACATGTTGCATGTACAATGCGGCATGTGCAATCAATAGGTGTGCTAAATGCACCGTAGGGTGACATCAGTAGTCTTTTTTGAAGGTTTCTGCTCAATAAAGGACCATCCTTGTGTTTTGGGGGATTATAACAACGAGGCAAAGGAGGATCTGCTCCAGTGCAATGATCGCAAACTGGCCAATTGCTGCTTTCTTAGTTCTCTTATTTTGTTGAAAAGGGTGTGCATGACAGAATCGTTTAGCTTCCTTGTGTATGATGCCTTGTGCTACATAAATCTGGTGCATATAAGTTACATTATACAACTGGTTCGATTTGTTCCAATCATCATAAACTACAAACATCCATCCTTTCCATCTGTTGCGCAGAAACAGCTTGGTCGGCCCTTGTAGATGCTGATGCTGATGCTGATGTAGATGCTACTTATGCTAGGGATTTGAAACGAGGATGGGAAGCCTTGAGACACCGTTTTGAGGCCAGCTCATAGGCTTTGAGGCAACACTAAGAATTATGGCATAAACGCGACGCCTTGTTTGACTTGTTGTTTTGAGTGCCGCTCAAATGCTTTGAATTGAACCTTACATCCTCAAGTTCTAAAGCCAATTGCTGCTAGCTAACCTCCAATTCTTCACAGTTTGTTTTACCCTGGAGCGGACTCTTGGCACTTTAATCCCATGTGTCTTCTTTTGCTGAAACGACGTAGAGCGTGTTCCACTGCCTATCCATATTTCACACCAATTATCCTTCTTTAAGAAAAGAAAAGAAAAGAAAAGAAAAACTACGTAGGCAGAGGAAGCTCTCCCTATATCAATTAAGGGAAAGGAAACACATTGGCTCAGAAGAGCCGTGAGTCCCCTCCACCACGAAGCTACAAAAAGAAGACCCTAATGGGGATCTTTAGGGTTACTGGAAGCACCCGGCTCCATAACCTGGCTGCGAGAAGTATTCTTGCTTTCAATAGCACGCCAAGTGGTAACAAGCTTGTTGGCATACATGACAGAATGGGCATGAAGTTTGCGAGCAAGTTTATTGGCGCGTTGGTGGTTTAGTCCCAGTTGTTTAAACTGATAAAGGGTGTGCTCAGTGTAACAGGTCCCGCCATCACTTAAAAGGATGGTGTGGAGAGTCACAACTTTTGCACTAATGAGTTTGCAGAGGTCTGCATGCTGCCGCTGTGCCGCCTCCAACTGCTGTCCAGGCCTCGTGTCTTCACAGTGCTTGATTCAATCAAGTGCACATGCCACTGGTTTGCATTCAGTTGGTGAGGTTGCCTCACACGGTTGGCTGTTGTGGCCCTCAGTGTGGGGTTGTGTCTGCTGCGTAACGCATGATGGTATGAGCAGGAGGTAGAAGGAGAAGAAGTGGGTTTGGCTTTATAGGGAGTAATCAGTATAGCATCAGGAGGGCTGGAGGTGAGCCTCGATCTCTTAGAAATTTTTCTTGGAAAGAGGTAAGGGGGTATAATTCTGCTTGATGCATGTGCAGGGATTTGAAGGTTGTGCTGCGCCAACCTATCACCACACCCTATGTCCATGTTAACCAAACCTGCTCCCCAAGGGCTTTTGCTAAGAGCTTTGATGATCATTCTTCCAGCAATATTAAAGCGTTCAGTTTTCATGCTGGAGATGATATGATTTTGGCAGCATGAAAGCATGTGGAGTGCGCTGTCTAATTGATGACAGCCCGGGAGAGGGCATAGTGGGTCAGTAGACCTTTTGAAGCAAACTGCATGTTTTGGTTATAGAGGGTGCCAGTGCAATATTGTAAGATGGTGCGCTTCATGGGTGTTGATATACAGGACATGTTCCTGAAGGCATTGCTGATTTTCTTATCCACATGTGGTTACAAACTCTGGTAATATAAGTAATAGCCTGTTTTGGAGTTGGCATATCCAAGTCTGTGTTTTGTATCCATATGAGACTTGAGAGCATTTTGAAGATTGGGGAGGTAGGTGATTTTAGGATTTGGTGTAGGAGCTGTGGATGTGCCAGCATTGTGCTCTTTTTTTTCCTCTTTGGTTAACTAAAATATATGAGAAAAAGGATTTCCGCCGGGGCCTGCGCTAGGGATCCCGGTATCAGCCACATTATTATTGGCTTGGCTTGCTTGGTATTTTGCAATAGCATCTGCACATTCGTTACCAGCAATGCCAGCATGAGATTTTACTTCGTAGAAACAAATATTGCTTTGGGAGTTGCTAATGAGGGTAGATATGGTTTTTAAGACATCCCCTTGAATATGTTGTTTGTGCTTCTCTGGGTAAATGAGTTGTTTACGTATTTGATGAAGAGAGATGAGACTGTCTGAAGCAATGTGTGAATAAGAGTGTGCGATGGCAGCAGCAATTACTGCTAATTCAGCTCGACATACGGTGTTGGTAATTCCAGCACCGTTGGGCTCGACAAAACTTCTGCTATCGGCAAGAGGACAGTAGACTCCTGCTCCAATTTCTTGTTTGCCATTCTGGATTTGACAACTACCATCAGTGTAAGCCCATGTCCCCCAGTCAGGGACTTTGAGCTTGAGGGTTGGACAAGATTGGTAAGGCAAAAAAAGTTGTTCCTGATTGCTTATATGTGGATATGTTGGCTTTCTAGATATTTGTTGTTTGTCAGAGGGGAGGCGTTGGCATTTATTGAATCCAGGCATATCAGCATGCATTGTATTGAGGGTAGAATGGTTGCCTATACTACGCAGCTTCCAGTTGACTTCTGGTAAAGCCGAAGCCAGGCCTTGTAGCCAAGCTGGGTTGTGATTGTTAAGATGAATCCTTGCAGCTGCGTTCCAGACTGCAATGATTTGTAGGTACCAGGTGTGCTGAGAGAGGGGTATTTCCTGGTTGTTGGAGGATTGTAGATCGTTGTAGCAAAGGTTGGTACAAGCGATGGTTCCAAATTCACAACAGAGATGTAGATAGGCAGTGATGAGTTTGGATTAGGGGTTAGTTATCATGTGTTGTCCCCATACAGGGAGGAACATGAAAGTAGCAGTGGCCTCCTTTTTTAAGCTTACTGAAAGGAGCATCGAAAGGACCTGATGGCACTTCAAGGCGGCGCGTGTTCTCTTCCTCATGAAAATGTAAGGTGGGGTTCCCATTGCTAACGATTATGTTTTCTTCTTTTTAATTCTAATTTAATTTTTTTCAGGCAGGAAACGTCAAGCAAACCTTGTGTGAAAGCATAACAGCAATCCAAAAAAGCTCATGCTGTTCCTCTGGCTGCGCATCTTTGTAAACACGCAATTTCTAAGTTTGTTTTCATTTTCTCATTTGATGGGAGTCAATCACTGGAATAATGATAAGCCCCAGGCTGGGGATCAGCTTGCTAGGAAGGAATAAAGAGGAAAGGTGCATATAGCTGTGCATGCCTATGAGGGCCTTGCTGGAGCACAAAAAGGTATGCCTGTAAACAACCTAGACCATTCTTAAGGAAAGAAAAGGAAATGGTTCCATAACTGCACTTGCCTACAAGGGCAGATTTACTGAAGCAAAAAGGTGTCTGTAACCAAACCTAACCTACCCAGGAAAGAACTTGAACTTCTTTTAAAACTGGAAGAGAAAAAGCCTCGTGCCGAGTTCTGGCAAGTCTCTAACCGTGTTATACCTCCCTACCTCTTTACCTCCAGCATTCCTGATCAAGCTAGGATAGGATAGGGTTACATAGATTAGATTTAGATTTACACAGGGGGACCTTCAGCCAGACTGCTCGGCTGATCGGCCTGTGACTGGTCCTCGCCAGCCAACATAATGTCCATAAGCTCAGAAACAAACAAAAAAAGCTTGTTGTTGTGTTGCAAGAGGAAATCAGAAGCATCCTGGACACTGGCTTGTTGTAAAAATGGTTGCTCCATTGAAAAATTACCAGAGAAACAGTTGAACAGGTAAGCGTACTTTCTTCTCAAAGCACAAACATCTGCGTCTCTGCACACCAAAAGGGCATGAGCCTCATCTTGAATCTCATCACAAGAACAGCGATCACACAAAAGAGTGTTCCGAGTATCCCAAGCTGCTGTCTCCACCTTCAGTGTGTGTGCCCTAAGTCTGAAACGGCTAACATTTGTCATGACATGTGGGTTACATAGATGTGAGGTATGAGCAGGAACCTGAAGGTTGTGATGCGCCAGCCGGTCATCGCTTCCTTTGTCTGTGTTAACCAAGCCTGCTCCCCAAGGGCTTTTGCTAACAGCTTTTGTGATCATTCTGCCAGCTGTATTATGGTGACATGCACAGATCACGCAAAAGGGGGTGTGCACCTTTTCCCCTCTATCCTACTGAGGTGAAAGTTAGAGGCAGCTAAGTGGTTCATTTCCTCGCAAGCAGATCTTAGCAGACTCGGTTGTCTTGATCTGGTAGTCCCCATCATCACTTCACAAAATGCGTACCACTTCAGGCTCATCAAGAGAACCAACACCGTGCAACAGCCAAGCAGGGGATAAAAAGGGGGCAATAAGGCCTGCGTCACCAACCCCACAGCAAGCAGCCGGTGTATGGGCACAATCTTGGTGACCCTGGTGTGGACCAGCGGGCAGCTGTGCGCCAGCTGTTTCCTGACCACCAAACGTGCAGCCACCGGCACCCCCAGCCGTTGGGAAAGTGAGGACACACCAATTTGGAGTGCACAATCAGCGGTGGCGCTCAGCCATGACCACCGGTGCTCTTCAGCTGCCTCGCCAAGCGCCGCCACAGCCAACTGCACCCTCAGCGTCGCTAGCCATGCCCTCCATTGTGTTTAATAACAGCCAGGTGGCGCTGATCATAGACCCCAGTGCTGCTTGAGATGGGCTGTCCATCCTGGCACAGCACAAGCAACAGTGAGGCATTGGTTGTAGGCTTAAGAATTTCTTTGCAGACCATTTGTACCTTGCCACTTGGGCAACAAATTGCGCAGAATTTGTAAAAATTGTGCTCTAGTGCTTATGTCTTAGTGTGAGTATGAAAGTTACAGAGGTGGCCACCTCTTCTCTCCTTTCCCCAAGGGCTTTTGAAAGTGAGTGATTTCTCGTCAGAGCAATTGTCTAAGAGGGCTACCTCCTAGCCCAGTTAATTCAGATTTAGAGGTAAGTGCTGCTCCACGCACGCACACACCTGCCAACCTAGAGGAGGTAAGACACGTGCTTGCTCAAGCGCGTCCACTGCCTCAAGCGTTGCTGCCTGCCCAATCAGGCAGCATTCCCACTAGCCAGAGCACAGGTGTATCTGACTCTTCAAGTTCATCTCTTCCAGGCTCACGGGAATCCAGTCTTGAATTTTCTACGTCTGCCCCACCTGAGCTTCTCAGCAACCCACTTGCAGCGGAGCAGATCATCATGGCACCTAACGTGCAAAATCCGCCAATTTCCCATGGTGAGCCCGGAGTGGATGACTTGCCTGCCTTCCTGCATAGCCTAAGGGCGTGGTACTAGTACAAAGAGTGCAAGCTTGTTGGATTCGGCACGCTTTTTGACATCATGGCACACAAGGCATTCCCCTTCCGTTCTCAAGCAAGCGAGTGGTTCCAAAACCACCATGACGAGATCAGGATGGCAGCTGCTGCTGATCCTAACCCTGATGCACACCTGCTACACACTGTCAGCAAGATTGCCAGTGCCTTCGAGTTCATCTCAGGTGACAAGGAGCAACAGCTGGAGGCCATGGAATACAAGCCTCCACAGATTATTGCCATCTTTGCAACCACCTTCTACAACCTAGCCACCGACGCACGTGTTCGTGATGGCAAGGCTGCACGCGTGCTAATGTCTGCATACAGCAAGCACGCACCTGAGCTGACGCAGGCTTTGAAGAATGAGCTGCTGAGCTCCGATGAGATAACGCTGAAGTAAATGGTGGCTGTGGTGCAGAGGCACAACCGCCACCATGCCACCATAGGACCAGTGCGATCAGTCAGCCCCAAGCGTGAGTCCAATATCTCTCAGCCTGTCGTCCAGTATATCAAGCCTCCTTGCCCGCTGCCAGGTCACGGCTCACAATAAATAATGATAATAATAATAATAATAATAATAATAATAATAATAATAATAATAATAATAATAATAATAATAATAATAATAATAATAATAATAATAATAATAATAGCATGACAATGGCGTCCAATTTTCATGCTGGAGATGATACGATTTTGGCAGCCTGAGAGCATGTGGAGTGCGCTGTCTAATTGATGACTGCCTGGGAGGGGGCATATTACGGGTTAGAGGACCTTTTGAAGCAGACCACATGTTTTTGATCATAGAGGGTGCCTGTGCGATGTTGTAAGATGGTGCGCTTCTTAGAACAGAGTATACAGGGCATGCTTCTAAAAGCATTGCTGATTTTCATACCTACAATGTAGAAACAAGCTATGGTAGTATTAGCCTGTTTGGGGATTGACATAATCAAGTCCATGTTTTGTATGCATATGGGACTTGAGAGCATTTCAAAGATTGGTATGGTAGGTGAGTTGGAAGCAGGTGCAGGAGCTGTGGTTTTGCCCGCAACATGCTCTCTTTTTTCCTCCTTGCTAACCAGAAGACTTGTAAGATTGGATTACCGCCAGGACCTGTGCTTGGGATTCCAATTTCTGCCATGCTATTCTTAGCTTGATTTGCCTGATTTTTGCAACAGCACCTGCACATTCAGGAAAACCAGCTTGCACCAACATGGGATTTCACTTTGTAGACAAAAATAAATGGTTCAAGTTGCTACAAGAATTGACATCTTTTTTGAGTATGGGCATGCAAAGAATCCACACTATAAAAGCTATTAAAGTTTATTTTATCAGCAGACAATCCTTATACCTGCCTAAAACCTTCACTAAAAAGGTAAGAGCTTGTGTCCCATTATAGCTCAGAGTGGCTCAGAATTGATTAGGTGCTTGCCAACAACATTGGAGTCAACTCCTAGCTCAACGCCTTACACCAAAACTGGTTTCAGCAATGTTCAGCAAGAGGGTTGAAAGTAAAATGCACAGCACCAACAAAGCTTGATGAAACGACAGAGTCATCCAAAAGCATAACAACCATTAAAACCACGAAACCGCCTCCTCCTTCTTGGACAGAGGGTTTCCTGCATGAGAATTAGTTGTCTTGTTCGATTCAAATGGCTTTGGAAGGGTATGAGGGTTTAAAACTGATAAAAAAAATCTAGCAATCTACCGACACTTTCCTTCAGCTTTGTCGGCTGGAAGTGGAAACACTGTCCTTGACACCATGCGAGTTGCCACAAGTTGCCTTTTTGAATTCAATAAATAAATATATAAATGATTTCAATGAATAAGTGTGACGCAGTTCCGATCCTCCAGTGTGAAACGGAGCTCTGGGCTGTTTGGTCCTTGGCGCAATTGCAATGACATATAATTTACACTAGCGTAATGCTCACTCGGTCTGTCCTTAGCAAAGGAGTGAAGCCTCTGGGCTTCAGAGCTCCTCCACGAGTGCTCCGTTCCCTGCACACAGCCGTGCGTTGCTCAGCTGATGCCAACAATGAGGGCAAAGGAGAAAACTACACAATCACAACCCCCCTGTACTATGTGAATGCTGGTGGGTTGTTTGTGGTCTGGATACAGGATGATGATGCAAGCATACAAAGGAACGGGAAGCAGCCAAAAAAACCATGTTTGCTCCTTTCCTTCGCACCAACGATCCACTCATAATGTTGTTTATTAAATTCTGGGGCATGCAGCCCCACACATGGGCAGCGCATACTCCACTATAGCAGCGGACACTGCAGCTCGTTTCCAGGTGTGTGTTGCGTGAATCCTGAACTGTTTTGAGAATGCCAGTTTCAAGGTTTTGTGTGTGTGTGTGTGTGTGTGTTTGTGTGTGTGTGTGTGTGTGTGTGTGTGTGTGTGTGTGTGTGTGTGTGTGTGTGTGTGTGTGTGTGTGTGTGTGTGTGTGTGTGTGTGTGTGCGTGTGTGCCAGTGCGTATGAACAAGCTAGTGTTGCTCATCATGCTTGCAGAGGCTGAAGGGCCGGAACGTGCGGTTTGTGACGGGGACAGACGAACACGGGGAGAAAATCGCTGCTGCTGCTCTCAGCAATGGCATGAGCCCCCAGCAACACTGTGACCACATTGTGGGGGAGTACGAAACGTTGTGGGGACAGGTGAGGTCCATGCCTTGATAGGCTCGCTAGCTTTAAACATGCAAGGGTCATGGTGGATTTGTGCCATTTGCTCTCATCAACCCTCAGGAAGGTTGATGAGGAAACCTGAGACAATCAGGACACCACTGCTCTCCTTTGATCGTGATCTTTATGGTTACCAAAAGGGTTGAGCCTGGTGGATCGTTTCTCTACGTGGTCTTTTGTTTCTGCAGTTGGACATCGCGTACGATGCGTTCATCAGGACAACCAGCTCTAAGCATGAGAAGCTGGTGCATGAAACGCTGAAGCGAGTCTGGGAGAAAGGAGACATCTACCTTTCGGATTATGAAGGCTGGTGAGTCTTTAAAAAGGGTCCCTTCAAAATTAAGCAGGCTGAGCAAACTTGGCACATTCAGTTTGCTTGCCAACAAGAAAGGTTCTGAACTCATGCATTGTGGCTTGCTCCAATCTCATCTACTTCCCCCTGGCTTTTATGCTGGTCTTGGGGCCTTAATATTTATTAACATGTGTTTAAGTAGTCACTAGGGTGAGCCCTGAAACTCCCGCAAATGTTTGCTCTTTCAGGGAATGAGCAATATACTCCAATATGGTCCTGGACTGGACTCGTGTGGGTGCTTGCATCACTGGTGTGCAGGTACTGTGTTGACTGTGAGGAGTTCAAGGATGACAAAGAGATGGATGCCAACCACAACTGCCCAACCCACTTGAAGCCTTGCCAGCACAGGAAAGAGGTGATGACAGTTGGCTGGACTAAGTGTGCAAAATTTGAAGTGTACCCCCTGTTAGTTTAATTTAATTTTAATTGTGCAGCTCCTTCTTTGCAATTGGCTGTATAATAAAGGTGGCCAGCTTGTTGCTGCATGCATGTACCGGAGCTGGAATGCACATGTTTAAACACTTGGCTGATGTAACGCGCCAACCATGTCACCGAGGGCAAATAAGTCACGAGGAAGTAGCTTAAAGCTCCCTTTATTGTCTGCTGGTTGTAAAAACGTATGTGCATTTCAGGTTTGAAAGGAAAACTGTAATTTTTTATAACCTTGCTGCGTCCTCGACCCAAAGCTGGAACACTGGGTCATGCTGCTATGTAACCAAAGAAGTGATGGTTTGATGGTTGGACTTACACATTTAGCAAGAGCGCTCCTTGCGCCTTGCTGCATGTCTTTGCTGATTACAGGCTAACTACTTCTTCAGGCTCAGCAGGTACCAGAAAGAGATTGAGGAGCTCCTTACACAGCAAGCAGGCTTTGTGCGCCCTGAGTCGCGGCGGAATGAGGTGAGATATGACCAAGCATTGAATTAACCCGCATCAAGAAGTCAGATATCAAGGTGAGGTGTGAGTGAGCATTTGTCCCTCATGGCTTGTGAAGCAAATACACCTTACTTGGACCCTTCCCTGCTGTTCCTCAACTTCATCTTCAACTCCGTACTAGATTCCCCAGGGCCTTAGTCTTCCAATATCTCCAGGGCAATGTCCATGGGGCAGGAAGCAAAGGGAAAAGGGAAGAACCAAGGTTAAAAAAGAAAAACAGTGTACTCGGCAGTCTCCACACAACAGATGCAACTGACAGCCGCAAGCTCATGACCCCTTGCTGCCCTCTTTACAAGCAGGAGCATACAGCATGGGCTGAACACCATGTAACCCCTCTCAATCCATCTCTTTAAAAACGTCCCCTTCTTGCTGCTCCTACTCCATGGGACTCAAATGTTGGGTTCCACATTTCACCAGTGCGTTGTTCTTGCTGCTTTTACCAGAGGACTGGTGCACAAGTTCTGTTATGTGCTGAGGTCACTGTGCTCATTGTCTGCTCTTGGGCCCATGCCTGCAAGCGACGGGGTTGTTTTAATGCTGCTAAGGGGAGAGTACCAGAGGGGGCTCACCATTGTTTAACTGACCCCAACTTTTCTTGGCCTGCTGGAGCCTTCAGAGCTTATTCTTCTCACACAGGTTTGTTCTTTGAATGCCCCTGAGACAATCTCCATCAAAAGTTTGGGGGGAGGTGCCGCCGTGTGCGTATGGCAGTGAGAGGAAAAGTGAGCACTCTTTGCTGAGTTGTGGGAACTGGGTGAACTGGATTCCATCATAAGAATTGAGCGCGCAGGATCACTTAAGGCATTATATGAGTGTGTCTTGCACCTTCAGATGGCTGGGAGAGGAGCTAGCCTTCTTCCTTCTCAGGCAGAAATGAGGTCAATCACGTTCCCCCATCGTGACCTTTTGAGAATTTGCTCTGGCCCCTGACAACGTTCCTGCACGGACCTGACATTATAGATGTAACATTTTTAATACATATGATAAATCTGAGCCAACACCGGTACCTAGCTTGAATTTCAACATTTTGAATTGCTCTTTCCTCACAGGCACTTACCTGGAAGCTTGGTGCTTGTTCTGAACATGCAGAACATTGTGTTTATGTAGATTAAACATTCTACACCATTGAAGTTGGCAGAACTTACAAGTTATCAAATAGTTTCACCTAATCTTGATCTGGCCATGTCTCAAAAACGTGTTCTCAGGCTAAAAATACTAGGACCTATCCTTGTAATACCTTCTTTACAATGACAAACGTTGGCCAGGGATACCTATGCATTTTTGAGATTTAGCCTCAGGAAGTCACACACAATGGTAAACCACCTCTGGGAAAGCATCTCCCTTGAGTAACCGGGATTTTCTCTCTCCCAGGCTGTGGCAAAGCCTGACGCTCCTGCCTTGTACCACGAGCTGCTGTGCTTTCAGCTGCTCTTGACATGGGGGGCTGTGAATGCCCTAGGATGGAGGAGGGGAGGGCTAGGCCTCAGGAAAAGGTTGCCTTGTATAAGGTAAGCTGCAAATGAACAGCCCCTGATGGGGGCGCTCCTCCGGCTTTACTTCAGGTCCTTTGAGATTCAAGGCAGCATTGACTTGCTGCCTAAAGTTCCATTCCTCAGCATATTGGCAAAGAAATGAGGCTCTGCCATGTCTTTTCCCAGCGCCACGGGCAAAACCCTGGGCTCAAAAGCTCAGTAACAAGCGCAGGTGCACTTGGTCAAGCCTACTGACTAAGGAGAAGTTTTGGATTGGCATGTTCAGAGGCAATTATTGAAACAGGTAAAAAGAAGCAAGAGGGCAAAAAAAGGTAATGGACGCCATGCCAATTTGATAGTGGAACCCCCTGACTTATCCACCACCCCCTAACCCCCCCCTCCAGTGTCCCAATCCAGACAACAAGCTGGCTACAAGTCCAAAAACCACCTTTCTAACTTCACCATGCAAGTAGCATGTTGCGCTGTCACTGTCCTGGAAGTTTGGGTTGATTTGCTGCACCTTTGCATTCGCAACCCCCGTGGCCTTCACCTGTACGCGTGTGACATTTACATCCTGCCCTGCACACAGGCCCCCCCTTATCCAATTTGCGCCAAGAGGATGGTATTTGACAGGGCTTGCTCAGAATTTTGATGACATGTTTAAACTTATATCAAAGTGGCCCAGAAAAATCTTAGGAATCCCAGAAAGTCTAGATTTCTCTGAACCACCACCACCCCTGCCTCCTTTAATTTGACCATATATATACCGATTGATTGATATTAAGGTTGACCCTTGGTGTCCAAAAGTTATGCTTTCTGACGCTTCCCGTTTACAGGCTTAAGAAAAAGGGGTCATGAGTCCAACTGAACATGCAGCAGGGAAAACAGCTCAACCCAAGTGAGCATGGATCCAGCCAGTGCCATTCAGTTTCGATAGTATCAAGAGTCAGAAATTCATCCCCCACTGTGGTAGCCCTGCTTCTGCACTTAACTGAATTGATTTGTTTGTGCCCTTGCAGCTGGTTACTTGGGTCAAGGACGGGGTACGCGACTTCTCCATTTCAAGGTCTGCAGTCCAGTGGGGTATCAGCATCCCCAATGACCCTGTGCAGACAGTCTACGTATGGTTTGATGCCCTGATTGGTGGGTGCTGCCTTGCTTCAAGCTTGCTGCCTATCTATTTTGTAGGTAGGGTGCAAGGTCAGTACATATTATACTGTTCTAGTATACACTGTGTGCTGATGTACAGTACTTTTTCTACCAGATATACTAGTGCACCTCGCACCTTATTTGGTGGTGATGCTTGCTTGGCCCAGGATCCAGTTCTACTGGGATGATAGGCATCTGCAGGCTGTTCATGCTGCCCTTGAATTTCCAGAATTCGTGTGCTTACAGTTTGCTGTCATCAGGGACGCTGGCTGACCGTTCAAGATAATGTAAGCAGCAGCACTGAAAGGACATTTAAGAAGAGATGATTCGAAAAAGCTGTGGTGGATCATGTATAGGCTAGGGAGTATTCCAGGGCACAATCATCCTAAAGATGGTCAACCTTCCACCTGTGAATACTTACACTAGCCACTGCCCGTTACCCTAATCCTGCTTTTGAGCTGAGGGGGTGTACGTCTTATAATTATGAGCACCCAGTCTGTAGCCACTGCTTGCTTGTGCGTCTCTCATTGTAAAATTTCACTGCTCACTTGCGCATCTCTCTGCAGCATTCTAACCTTGTTGCTTGCAACAGCCAGTGTTTATCTTTTTCCTAGTTGTCCTCCTTTGCTGGGCTTGCAAGTCATGCCTGCATGGCATGCGCTCCCTTGCAGGCTACCTTTCTGGGTTGATACCTGAGGGCTCTGAGCCCACTTTGGCCAAAGTCAAGGAATCTGGCTGGCCAGCATCTGTGCACATCATTGGCAAGGACATCTTGCGCTTCCACGCCATCTACTGGCCAGGAATGCTCCTCTCTGCAGACCTGCCACTCCCGAAGCAGGTGAGCAGGAGTGTGTGTGTTTAATGCACGGTGCTGCTCCTGAGTTGCTCTGCTCTTTCCTCGCCTGTATACGCTCCAATGCAAGTGTATGTGATGAGTCAGGAAAGAGGCATTAAGCACAGATCTTGAGGAGTGTGACATTCTTTGTTTATGGGTTTTAAAGCGCAATGGCCAAAGATGACGTTTGATGGTGTCACTGGAAATGCCAGATGTTTTATTTGAAATAAAAAAGTTCTTGTGTTTCTTGCCAGGTGTATGGCCATGGCTTCTTGACCAAGAACGGCATGAAGATGGGCAAGGCGTTAGGCAACACTTTAGACCCCAAGGTAAGAAGCAGAGGATACCTGCAAGTATTGTGCAGAATTGTTATGTAGTTGTTGAGCAGTAAGCTATATGCTCTCCAAAAAGGCACGATTATGTAAACTACCGTAGCAACACTGGGGAGTTTACGAATAATACAATAATTTTTGGGGTCGCTCGCAATCTGTGGTGACTTGTAAAATTACTTCTTTCAAGGCCTCGAAAAGGGTCCAGGTTTATGTCCAGCTATCCATGGGGCCCCACAATGCAACCGTGTCCTCCTAAGGGACAGGGATCCCTTTTTGACATGGGCAGCGCCAAAGCTGAAGGATTTGGAGCTGCTCGGGATGGAGGTTGCAGCTGCTAGCGCGCTGAGAGCGTGGGGGGAGCAGGGCAGCTGGGAGCATGCATGGGGGAAACAGGGCAAACCTCTCCTGAAGAAGGGTTGATGAAACTCACAGATACAGCTTCCAAGGGGGTCCACAGGCAGGTGAGGGCACAAGGAGCTTGCTGCTTAAGCCAGGAGGGCAGGGGCAGGGGCATGGGTGGGAAGGCTGAGTGAGTGAGTGAGTCGATGGAGGTGTCTGGTGGGGACACCACAGATGAAACGATGGAGGGAGGGAGTGAGAAACAGTAAGCCAGTGCAAGAGAGACGAGAATACACAGGAGTTCGCAAAATTTGAGTGTTTTTCGCGGTCCTCGTAAACCCTAAAAACTCGCAAATTGATTAATGAAATTATTGTGGGACCTCGTAATAAGTCAGTGTCGTAATACATTAGTGACGCTACGGTAAACTCATTGTACAGCAGGCCAAAGGGATTCTGTAACATTTTGCACTGTTACTTTGCAATGCCATGCTCTTGATACTGGAATGGAGCAGTCATGCTTGCTCCTGCCCTTGTGATTGTACACCTGCATCAAAAAGATCAAACTGTGATCTTGCTTCGCCCCCACGCACGTGCAGGAGCTTGTGTCCAATTATGGGTCTGACGCGGTGCGCTTCTACTTCATGAAAGAGATCATCTTTGGGTACGGAAGTGTTGTGCTTGAGGCAACCTTTCATCATTGTCCACAGCTGCTAAATTAATAGCTCCTCTTAGTAATCAATCAATCCAAACTCAGTCATGGGGCATCTCCAAAATCTGTTGCCTAGCTCTTACTTGTTCTATATATGTAATCATGCACTACCATACAAATGGCAGGAGCACTATAATGTATTTGGGGGGGGAAGTGCTAGAAGAAGATTTGTGTTTTAAGTTTTTATTTAGGTGTGTGCGACTAACATATTACCTTAACTGGTTTAAGACCAGTTTGAATGGTCTCACTTGAAAATCAAAAAAATGTTCGATTTTGGTTTGAATGGGAGCCCCTAAGTTCAATTTTCAATTCAAATGGGTTTGACAGGCTTCTTGCTGGCATTCCTCAATTTGAACACCCAGTTCGAATGCTTGCTGCTGCTGCTGCTGCTGCTGCTGAGAGCACACTTCACCATCAGCAATCCCAAGCAATCCACAGGCTGTCACTGTGCTAAACACACACTTGAGCTCCTGCACGCAACATCAACCAAGCTGTCACCTGTAGTACTCCTCACTGGGATCTGATGCTTCGCTGGCTGCCCCTTCCTGGATAGCTTGGCCTTGGCAAGCCTGGATTAATCTGCTTTGAGCTGCTGGGTTGGGGTTACTGGCTTCAGATGCCTAGCTTAGGGGTTGGAACTCGAGCTGGGAGCTTAGGAGGCCATTTCCAGCACAAGCCCTTCTCAGAATTAATTGATTTCCAGTTCAAATGGGTGCAGACGCCTGGCAATAGTCGGTAAAGGTGTATGGATTTTGGCTCCAGGACTGAGTATTATTTCAACTGGTTGTGGACGTGCGGTAGCATTCTTTTTGCAACAATCTTGCAGCTATGGATGCCTCAAAAACGCTCTTGGTGGCTACTTGTGTCCTAAAATATAAGAACCTGTAACAAATGTAGGCTTTTCATAAAAGGGATGCTGACATTCTTAAGCTCTTTGATGCATATTTTTAGCACAGGTTGACCTTGACATTAAGCGCTAACACTTACAAGCTTTGTCTCTCCTGCCTGTGCAGGCAAGATGGCGACTTCAGTGATGAGCGCTTTCGGAATACTGTGAATGCTGCCCTGGCCAACAATATTGGCAACATGTTAAACCGTAGCCTGAACCTGCTCAAAAAGTTCTGCAAATCAGAGGTCAGTGACCCTCTGGCAGAGCTCTCCAGAGTTGCATGCCTTGGACTGTGCGCACAGCACACACCTTGAACCCTTTCATTTAGTCTGCTTGTAGTACCATTCTTGTTGGAGAGTGTGTGTTCTCCTTGTTTCAACTTCCTGCCGAGCCTTGTCACGTGGCCTCTTTCAGGTCTGCTTTTGTCCTTTGCTAGGCTGACTCCTTTCTTGCCTCGTTGACCTTGCCTACAGGTTACCATTGACCTGACTGCGGACATTCCGTCTGACCACCAATTGCGACAGCTGGCCACGTGCGTGTTGCTGCCTTTCTCAAAGTCTCCTGTTGAAATGCTGCAGCAAATGATTTTGCATGAGTCAAGTGTGCATGGCGACTCCTGTTTTAACATCCCTTATTCTGTCTGAGTACCTTGTGATAAATGTAGAGAAGCACTCTTGCAGCATGAAGTGTGATAGAAATGCCTTATAGGCCTATCGCATGTGGTGTCTCCTTGTCTCCCACTACTGCAATGCACATGACAAGAGTGTGCTCGTCTGCAATCAGTGCTGTCAAAACCATTGTGGACCTTAATGCATGCTGAGGGCCATCAATTGCAGCATGTAGCCAAGTGCAGCATGTAACCAAGCATAGGCAATGAGTGCAGATTGCATGCTAGAGCCTCCAAGTGCGGCATGCAGCCACCTGTATCATCAAGCACAGGCACGTGGAGCAGAGATCCTCCAGCAGAAATTGAGAGTTGGTAAACACAACCATGTGAGATCCCAGCCTTGCCATAAAACCCTCATGCTGAGATGGCCATGCCTCTGCGCTTCCAGGGAAAAGATGCCTGCTGCGCATGATGCGTATGAGCGGCTCGCCCTGCACGAGGCCATTGACGCTTCCATAAGCTTGTGCGCTCAAGGGAACCAGTTTTTAGAAAGGACAGAGCCCTGGCACCTATTCAAGGTAAGGTGGCAAGTGTGGCGCTGCCCAAAGCGCTTGTTGCGCAGGTGCATCTGCCAATTGGTTCGGGATCCATTGGTGTCCTTGTCTTTGTAACTTGTGACTCACGTCTTTCCTTTGTTTGGTATCTACCTTTTAACTCTCTAAGTGCAAAAAAGCTTGAAAAAGCATGCGTTGAAGTGCGAAGGCAGCAACAAATTGAAGGCCTCCTTGACTGAATTTTGCCATCACTGGATGAGCATTACGCTAGCAAGAACGTTCAGAGCTTCCTAGCTGCAGACAAGTGCGGGAAGCGTCGCAAGCGACGCTGAAAAACTGGTGATGCCAGTCCTTCCTGACACAGAGTGACATTCAGATGCAGTGCCTGGGGCAACGACAGGTTCTGCAGCAGACCATGCCTTGTTCATGCATGCATGCATGGCTAAGTGCGTGCTATGCAAGCTGCTCCTGCCATTAATTAATTGCTTGTTCCCCTTTGACAATAAGCAGCAGACCATGCTACAGAGGCTTCCTTATCTATACACCAGGGCAGGGGGTGCAGGTCCCGCTCCTCATTGCATCATGCATATTTCCGCACCATCACCTCTCTATTCACAGAGCAGTTCACACCGTCGATGGAACATGAATTTAATATGCAATTGCAACAGGAAGAATGCGTACCCGTTGGCTCAGCAGCAAACTAGAATGGTCGGCAGGTGGACCCAAAGTCCTGGAACAGACCACCCCCAGACCCTGAACCCAGCAAGGGCATCCACAAAAGTATGCTTATGAAGCTTGTGTTGATTGGAGCTGCTCCAGGGGCCTGGTATGGCGGGGCTGGGAGAGTCAAAATCAGAACATGATGGAATCTTTGCTTCCAAACTTGGCCCGCTACACCCCACTAAAATTTGAAAGCCGCGGTCACTTAAACTTTACAGCTGCGATAACAAGCTGGCTTGGCAAGCTTGCGAGTTTCAAGGCGGATGGAAGGCTGGCTGGCTCGGTCCAAGGACTGCCTGCAAAACTCATTGCAAATGTTTCAACGGCACCAGCTACTGCCTCCCAAAGCCTCCTGACACTGCAGGGCTGCTAAGCAGTTTTGTTTGGGAGGGTAGCCAAAGTTTCAGGACAGAGGGTGCCCTGGGTGAGCCTGGGCGGCAGGGGCGGCAGGTGTGAATTCTACTGGGAAACAGGCAAACCTAAGGTCTCGCGTCCCATGACTGGAGCTTTGCCAAAAACTGTTTTTCCTGTGAACTCTTTTTTGCTAAGCACAGCTCAAGCCGCGTGCCTTGCACCTGTATGCTCGTGCGCTCAGGGAGATGAGGCCCAGAAGGCACAAGCTGTGACGGCAATCTGTGCAGTGCTGGAGACGCTGCGCATCGTGGCTGTTGCGCTCAAGCCCGTGGTTCCTCAGCTGAGCTTGCGTATCTACCAGCAGCTGGGGTATTCCGCACAGCATTTCCAGGTGGGTGCAGGCTGGAGCTGCCCGGGAGCTTGAAAAAAAATTTAGCTATGTGTGTTTGTTGGGGCCCTCTCTGTGTCCATGAAATAACAGAGTTTGGTCTCATCATGCCCATCTGGCTACGGCTATAGAATGGCAGGCCTGTTCTCCCAGCATGTTGTGTGTCAGAGCATGCGGAGGGCGCACTTGCGCCAAATTTAAGCAGAACTTGAGCACTACCCAGTCATTTTCTGCAAGCTTTCTGAACACCTCCCACATCACTCTTCCCTTTTCTTCTGCAGGATCTCACTTGGCAAGACACAGCATGGGGAGGGCTTCCCAAGGGACAATTAACATCCAAGCCTGTGCCCGTCTTTGCTCGCCTTGAGGCAAAAGAGTTGGAAGCATCTGTCAAGGCATGAGACATTTTTGCAAGGGTGTCAACTTGCGATTTGATTATAGAATGAGGCATGATTCATTTTGTGTTTTTTTTTATAGAAACGCAAAAGGATTGCTGAGCCTGGGTTAACTGTGCCAGCAGTGACCTGCACTGTAAATGGAACTGGGACAGGATTGATGGTAGGCGCACAGGATTGGTGGAGCTGCGGCAGGATTGGTGAAGCTTATGAGTTGTGCAGAGATCCTGGGTAGGAGCACCATAATCCTCGGATGTCGAGGCCTAGAGGGGCTCGTGGTCCATTGTCACCACAAGTTGGAGTTGTAGGTCCCCAGATCAAACCCTACATGGAGCAATGGGGTTTTCTAGGGGTGTTTGCACGCAGGAGTACTTGTCCCCTTAACGTCGTGCATTAGCGTCATGTCATGATGCCACTCGAATTGATTCCTCTGCTTGCGATCATTTCCTTTCAGGTTTGAAGGCAATTCAAGGGGCTTGAAAGTGGTGTACACCCCGGGGGCTATCCATCACACAGTTTCTGATCAAGAAATAAAAGGAAACCAACACAGGCAGCAAAACCACTTCCCACATCAATGAAGGGGAGTAGGATGCCTAGCGCCTCAGCGCCTTAGTTCACCTGCAAGAAAGCTCAATGAGTTACAATGGGGTTCGACCTTCAGCCAGGTAGTTTGGCTGCTCGGTCTGCTCAACTGTTCCAACTGCACAAAAAATATCCATGAGATCAGAAATAGTACGATAAGTGTCATTAGTTTGCTTCTGCAAGAAATGAACAACATCCTCAAAACAAGCTTGAGAATAGTAGAAAAAGTACCTGATTCGTCCAGAACAAATATATGAGGAGAAGGGAAGTCAGAAAATTAACTGTGCATAAGTCCTTTGAAGAGAATACACAGAAGCACAAGAACAAAGGAACACGGCATGCTTTTCATCTTGGAGTCCTCCTTGGTCACACCTATCACAAGCAGATGTGTGCTCCTGCCAATGTGATGTCTCAACTCTTAAAGTGTGAGCATGTAAACGAAAGCGTGCTAGGTTTCTCAGCGTGCGCTTGCCTAAATCAAGATGCAAATACCTGGGGACAGAAAAGGGCGCGCCATGAACAGACAAGGGTCTCATAGAAAGTACCATCCACTGATGATACTTGGCTGATTTGTTCATGTGTTCACCATGTTCTGCCAAGGCATCAACATTCCACACACCTCGCAGCCTTTTTCTCAGATCAACAACAAACTTCCTCATGGCTATAGGCTGCCCTGACCGAACACAATATTGTGTTCATTAATGAGTGAACACACTGCACCTGTCCAAGCCTGTACATGCACCCAAAAATTTGGAGGTCCAGCATTTACGGGAACGACTGCTCATTTCAACATCTGCTTGTAGTACCTTACTGAGTGTGGTGCTGTTGCTGCGCAATAAAGCATTGTAAAACCTAATTGCTGCGCGAAACCAATAAAACTGTAAAGGTACATGTCCACATTCACGCAGTACAGACCAATTAGGAGTGGTGCGCTTTACCCCAAGGATACGCTTCAGTAAGCACAGGTGCACAGTTTGCAAAGGACAGTCCATTTCAGCTCCTTCTTTCATAAATCTAGTGCCCCAAATCTGACATGCATACATGCTAGCAGGGAGAGCATATGCTTTAGTCAGCCAGAGCATGGTATGCGGCCTGTCCGTCAGGCGGTGCTCAGATGCGAATTGCCTAATCTGTCTACAACCAGCTAGGAAGGGGCACACATGTACTCAGCAGTGGCTTGCGGGTTGCATTGTTTTGTGAACAGCATGCCCAAAATTTTTAAAAGAATCTGCACACGCCAAACGAGCTCCACCTAATTCACATTATAATGTGAAAACTGGCACATTATCGCCCCTTGAATTAAAGTGCACAATCTCAGACTTGGCAGCATTTATCACCAACCCTTTCCACTGAGCATACATATGTAGCCTATCTAACATCAGTTGGAGCTGATCAGGATGGTTACTAGTGAGGCACAGATCGTCTGCATACAGCGTGTGAGTGACTCGAACGTCCCTAGTGCCTGTTATAGCCCCTTGCACATTTTCTGCCAAGCAGTCCACGTCATTGATGTACAAGGAGAATAACAAGGGGGAAAGCGGGCAGCCTTGCTGAACTCCATAATGGGGGCGCACACGTGCTTGCTTGCAGCCATCCACCAAGATATACTCATCATTAGCATACATGCTTTTAATGACAGCCAACAGGCACGTAGGCATACAAATGCGCTGCAGGTGAGTCCAAAAAGCTTCCCTAGGAATTGTATCGTATGTCTGCTTCAAATCAATAAAAGCTGCATGCAGCCTTGGGGATGCATTTGGGCGCTTGACCTGAGCAGCATGCTGCAAGTGCCGGTTTGGTGAGACCCTTTCTAGCTTGCTAGTCAGGGAACCTTTCCTTAATGCACGCGGCCTCTTGGCTGGCGTAGACTTTCCTTTTCTTTTCTGCAAGTGCCGCAAAATGAATATGGGCTGCAAAGTGTTACGGCCAGGGTAGAAACCAAATTGAGTGTCTGGAATCTTGTTTTTTTCTTTACACCACCCAGTGACCACCTCCCTAAGAACGTTAGCATACAGCCTGTACAATTTGCCAGTTACTGCAAGCATGCGATAATTCTCTGGGTCCAGCACAGAGCTGTTCTTGCAAAGGGGAGTTATCTTAGCCACTTTCCAACAAGCGGGAATCTCTCTCTCTCTCTCTCTCTCTCTCTCTCTCTCTCTCTCTCTCTCTCTCTCTCTCTCTCTCTCTCTCTCTCTCTCTCTCTCCATCATAACAGCAAACAGACGTGCAATATAAGGAGCTAAAACATTCATCCTATCCGTGCCTCTACCATTCACTGCTGGGACCCTCTTTTCAGCGTACTTGATGAAGGGGGCAGCAACAGCATCAAAACCAGGGGATGTCCAAGAATTCAACTTACGCATGTGCTCGCAAACAATAGGGTAGAGGGCAGCTGCATCAGGCAGTTCCATCACATCAAGTTCAGGCATCCACCGAGACTCAGCACCTTGATGGAAAAGTTGCTCAGGAGGCGGGTTGTTGCGCCCCAGGGGCACTGCCATATCCTGAGCTGGAGCTCCAGAGTTGCCAGTCCAGCATGGAGCAACCCGGTGTGCCACCTCGCGCATAGCTCCAATAACGGACTCCAACCCTCTGCTAATGCTGTCCCACATTCCAGGCCTTCTGCTTAAGGTGCTTTCAGGGTAGCTACCCATGGGGCTTGCTTATTGATGAGGGATGTGAGGAGCGCCTCTTGCTGCCAGCAGTGGACAAGTGGGGGATACAAGGGTTACAAGGGTCACAAGGGGTACATGCATTCATTCTGGAGGAAAGCTCACAACAGGAACACCTAAAAAGTGGGAGAAGGCTTTTAAGGCTGTGATTAGGATCATAACACTGGTGCCCTGGAGCAGCATGCTGCCAGAAACCCACCCAATCCACATTAACTGACCTCTCATCTTCTGGTGAGGAGACTCACGGCTCTTTGAGCAAATGTGCCTACCTTTCCTTAATTGATGTAAGTAGAGTTTTCTCTGCCTACGCACTTTTCTTGTTCTTTTCTCTTTCACCCTGAAAGAATGTGAAGGGCACTGCCTGGCTCCCAACAGAGGGAACATTGTAGGCTAGTGGAAATTTCAAAGCATGTTTTTTGTAAACAAAGGTTCCTGTGGGACAATTGGAAACGATTTATTTCAAAAGGAAGTGTGACCACGGTCCAACAGGTGTTGCTGACCTTTTTATGAAATATGCAGCAGACTTAAACAGTAAAAGTAGTATCCTGCTTCGTTGTTAGCCTTTCAAAGTCTACATTTTGAGTTTTGACCACCAACGTGCCAATAAATTAGCTCGTAAACTTCATGCCCGGCGGGGCCTATTCTGTCATGTATGCCACTGTTGGCAACAAGCTTGTTACCAGTAGGCATGCTAATTAAAAACAAGTATACTTCTTGCAGCCAGGTTATGGAGCCGGATGCTTCCAATAACCCTCCAGATCCCCGTTAGAATCTTCTTTTTGTAGCTTCGTGGTTGAGGGGGTTCAAGGCTCTTCTGAGCCAATGTGTCCCCTTTTCCTTAATTGATGTAGGGAGAGTTTCCTCTGCCTGCATAGTTTTCTTTTCTTTTCTTGAATGCGTGTGCGTCCTCAGGGCATCATAAGGGTTGGGAAAATGTTAAAACTTTGGGGCATGTGAGCTGAGCGCTCTGATGTACTGGTATGGGTGTGGGAAGTTTCCCCAAAGGCAAGCCAGGTGGCATCATGGAAAGGATTGCCTTCAAGGTTGACTCAGGAGAAGGTTGTGTCTGCAGGGGTGTCATCACCTTGAATAGCCTGGTGTTTGGCAATGGCATCTGTGCATTTGTTACCTGCTATTTAAACATGAGATCTGACCTTATAAAGAAAAACAGGGGAAGGTGAATCGCACACAAGCTGTATAAATGTTTTAAGGATATGGCCTTAGACATGCTGACAGTGAAGCTCTGGATGTAGTGGTAATTTTCAAGTTTAGTAAAGTGAAGAAAGGCTATCGGTGGCAATGTGCCACACACTCAGTGAGTGTGGCCCTGGGGAATGGCAGCTGCAATTGCATCTATTTCAGCCCTTACAATGGTGTTCGTGTTTCCTGCTTCGTTTTGTTGAAGAAAATTAAGGCTTTCACTGTCAGGGTGGTAAGCTCCTGCTCCTAATACTTGCTTTCCATGGTAGCTACCATCTGTGTATGCACACTCTTTCCAGTCCTGAACTTTGCGGTGGGTGGGCTAAGTGTGTCGGCACCAGTGCTCTAAGGGCTGTTCCACAGGCTTTTGCGTGGTCAGCAGTTGCTAGTAGCTAGTGTAGTCTGCCAGAATGCAGACTTTAGTTGTGCTCAGCAGACAGCTGCTGGGCATGGCTTTCCTTGGTAGGAAGGCTGACAGTGCTGACTCTGCTTGCTATTGAAGGTCTGGAACTCCAGTCTTTCAGCTATCATCCTGCTTTCTTTTCTCGTTGCTGGACCTGTCTTCTTTCTCTGCCCGCTGTGCTTCTCTCAGTCTGAACTTCGTGCTGGGTGGGTCATACGGTCTGTGCACCAATGTGGCCCCCTTTCCTTAATCGATGTAGGGAGTGTTTCACTGCCTACGTAGTATTTCTTTTCATTCTTGCGGACCAGATTTGGGCTAGACGCCATTAGTGACAAGAGGGGTTGTTGGCTTTGGACAATGTTCTTTGGGGGTGTGTTGTTGGTGACAAGGCAACTTTTCAAATTTCTTGAAGCCAGTCTCGATGCCTGGGTGTTTGGCGTTGAGAACTGATAATCTATTAAGTTTGTTTTCCACCAGTGTGCTCCAGGAATGTCCCGTGCTAAGCTTTTTGAGTCAGGCTGGGTTGTACACATTTAAGCGGACATCTACAATCATTCCTTGCTGCAGTATCCCAGACAGCAATGCTTTGTAGGCTCTAGGAGTGGCGGGCCCGGGAGAGCATGATTTCCCTGTTGACTTAGAAGAGAGGAGTAGCAGAATTATGGGGTTCTTGATGGTGTAATTCCCAATGTACAACAGTGGTGAGGGCTGGAATTTAGAGGGGTTCAGAGTTAGGGGTGGCGCTCCAGGCACCATCCCAGCTGGGTAGGAACGTGGAAGTTGCTGTGGCGTGAGTTTGCAATATTGCAGAATAAATGGCACGTTTTAGGGTAAGGTGGATTACATGGTCGTCATAGATAGGATGGCATGACCAGATACCTGAGAATTTGGACGACACGGCGTTGTGGATAGCTCTACAGATCTTTTCTCAAGGGTGTCATCTCCAGTAGTGGAGGTAATTGGGATTGTGTTCCAGGGGCGAGGCCACCTTTCCTGGGTCACTATTGCCCACTTCACGATGGCTGAGTGGATATGATCAGGCAGGATGCAAACTTACTCTACAGAGTTGAGACTGGTATACAGCCGATTGCAGTAAGGAAGCAAAAACTATATTGAACTTTGAGCTTGAAGTCAGAGCTGATCAAAGCACACACACTTTGGAGGCCTAACGCGGGGATTCTGCTGGTCCCCTTAGCAATCACGTCAGCGTGGATGGTGGTCTTATATGTACGCCTAAAAACGAAGGAAAATTTTGCAGGATTTTATTTTCAATTCCCAAAGAATGTTGCGCATTCGACCCTTCCCATGGCAGGGATGAGTCAAAATTAGACATCGCGAAGTAAATCCATTTCTAAAGTCTTCAGTCGCCTGGATCTGACCCGCTCCTTGTCACGTAAGTTTTATCTGCAGCTTTCCCTCTGCAATTGCTTGCTGTGCCTGATCCCGCCCACGCTGCGGGTGGTCTTGCTGGCATTCTTGACGTGAGCATGATGTGTTGGTAGAATTCCTCAGCCTCCCCCAGGTGAGGCCTCAAGCAGGGACAGCTGCTCCCGTTCAATGCCCGTCCTCTGCAGGACCATGCCGTCCCGCCGGAGCAGGAGGTCCCCATCGCCGCGTGGCTACTCCTCCAAGTGGAGCAGGAGCAGGAGCAAGAGCAGGAGCCCTCCTCGCGTGGGGGCCCGAACGATGGCAGGGTACAGACGCTCCCCCATTCCCAGGTCAGCTTGCTGCACACACGCAGGTCCCAGCCAGCAGCAGCACCAGCAGCATCAGCAGCAGTGTGGCCTGGCTCAAGCAGCAGCATGCACTCACACCCTCTAAATGTGTGCTTTTCCCAGCAGCAGCACAACACAGATGTGCATGTGTAGGAGAAGCACGCCAATTGGCATAGTAGCAGCATGAATGCCAGCAGCAGGGAGGGTGCAGCAGCTCAGCAGGGGGGGGCGCAGCAGCAGCACCGCAGCAGCAGAGTTCCAAATCAATTGACTGGTCCCTAAAAGGACGCTACCTTCATGCGGGCAAATGCTCCGACACACCACACCCACACACTGCGCCTCATGCACCTAAGCACCTGGGGAGGGGGACGCGTTCACGCTGAATCAAGGGATCAAGAAAGCCTCCCTTCAGTCCTTTCTGGATGCCCACTTGCTGCAACAGCAGCATGGCAGCAACAGGAGCAGGGTGGAAAGCAGGGCATGTTTCAGCAGCATGCTGCCTCAGGGTTGTAAACCCAGGAGGGGCACAGCAGGAGCAGGGTGGGGAAATCCCATGTGAACCGGGAAGGCCCTTCCCGAAGTGAGCTCAGGCCACTCCCGTGTGCCTTGGCTGCAGCATCACCCGTCTCTGCAGCATTAGCAGCAGCATGTGTAGAGCCATAGCCGCTGGCTCAACAGGTTGAGTGTGCCCAGCAGCTCTGCTTCAGCAGCGGCAGCAATGACATGCTTTTATGTCAACCCTGGCAACTCCCCAGGTCAGGCTGTCAGGACAGGGCGCAACTCTGCCAAGCGGCTGAGTCCACAGTTGTATCCAGTTCCATGTCGTGTGCATGGTGTGTGCATGTGCCTTGTCGTGCCTGCATACCTTCCACAACTTTTCCTGCCCCTCTTGCCTGCTCTTCAAATGCCACCCTCCCATCTCATCCAGCCCCACTTATTTCCATCTGCCCACATCACTTTGAATTACCAAAACAGTTGCCCCCAGTGCCCAACAGCTTTAATGACGCGCCCTCCCAACGCCATCCACCCCCTGATCACAGGAGCCCTACCCCACCCAGCCGCTCCCCCTACCGCTCGCGTGCCACTCGCGCTTCGCCCACCCACACCCGCAGCCGCTCCCCGATGCGCAGCCGCTCCCCAATCCACAGCCGCTCACGTTCCCCGGCGCGCCACTACCGCACCTCACCGGCACGCAAGCGCAGTAGCTACTCCCCGCCCCGTAGGCGCTCTCCCATGCGCAGCCGCAGCCGCTCCAGCTGGCGCAGCAGGGACCGCTCGCCCATGCGCTCCCGCTCTCCTCTTGCACGCAGCCGCTCACCACTGCGCCGTTCCAGCCGCGGCAGGTCCCCGCCACGACGTGGGCGCTCCCCTCCCTTGCCCACCCGCGGGCGTTCCCCCCCCCCTGCCCATGCGCGGACGCTCCCCCCCTCCCCCACGTGGGCGGTCCCCTCCGCGACGCGGCAGTCTTGTGGACCGCATGCGCTCTGCGCCCCTGAATGGCGGACCTCCTCCCCTATTGGAGCGCGAGCGTGCAGCAGGGGCAGCAACCATGCGCGCCCCGCTGTTCATGCAGGACGTCCCTGGCACAGTCCGGGAGCCTGCCCCGCGCCTGCGGCTGCGTGATTTCCGACCAGACCCAGATCGGCTGCCGCCTCCACCACTGCCGCGCCAGCCGCTGAGTGCGGGGCGGCCGCCCGGGCGCAGGGACCGGATTCTACCCCCACCAATGCCCAGCCGGAGCTTGCCTATGCCCAACTTCTTCCTCCAAAGTCGCCTGGCACCCAGTGTGCTGCGTGTTGCAGAGGTGGGTCATGACTGAGTGTTTATAGAGCATGCGCACTGCGACTTTTTATATTACCCCTAGCCCTTGAGCGAGTGTGTCTGGGATAATGCATGGGAAATGATGGTAGAGATACTGAGGCTCCAGGGATAGGTAGAGGCTGTTCAGGCCTCACCTTGGACAGCGCGTGGAACACATGCGAGTATCGATCCGATGTAGCAGTGCTGCATCTGAGGTCATGCGCCATTGACATTGTTTTGCGCACAATGTTTGAGACGATGGTGCTGACGCTGCTGCCAACAGTTTCATAAGTGCCTTGCCACAGCTCCTCGATGCAAAAGGATGAACACATTTGGATGCAAAAGGATGAACACAGCATCCCTTCCGAGCAGCTCCATGCTAGCAGGCAGGCAATCGACCCCCACACCCTCAGCACTCGATGGATTGCACCTAGCTGGAGTGCTTGTCGGCAGTTGGTGCTGTCACTGCAATGTTGCCTCGTGTCCTACAGGAGCTGTTCACGACGGGCGTGTCCAAGCCGCGTGACATCATGGCCACAAGCATCCTCTGAACAACATTGCCTCTCGTCCTGCCGCTTGCTGTCCCTGCTGCAGGAGCTGTTCACGTCAGGCATGTCCAAGCCGCATGACATCATGGCCACAAACATCCTCTGAACAACATTGCCTCTCGTCCTGCCGCTTGCTGTCCCTGCTGCAGGAGCTGTTCACGTCAGGCATGTTCAAGCCGCATGACATCATGGCCACAAACATCCCCCATCTGGAGTTGCTGCCCCCCGAGGCAGCCATTGCGGTGTGTGGTGCTGGTTGCGCTGCCTGCATGTTGTGTGTGTGCTTCGTATGTTTGTTGCGGTTTTCGTTGCTTACATAAATTTGTGCATGTGTGGCGGGGGCGAATCGGCGGACATGCAGGGCCTCCATGAGCATTCCCTTATGTCCAGGCCAGGCCAACTCTGTACAACCCCTGGCAGCCACACCCTATGGTGCTGATTGAGCTGCCTGCTTGTTGTCTGTACTAAGGTGCTCGTTGTGCCTTTGTTGTTCACAGGTGTGCGCACATTTGTGCATGTGCATTGGGGCAAGTTGACAGGTTCGCAGGGTGTAACCTCCATTCAGTATTCCTTGTTCAGGGCAGGGTTGTTCAGTGCGACGGTCTGAGATGAAAAATGCGACAAAATGCATGTAAAACGCGAGTTCATTGAACTGTTCGATCGCACGTTTGGTCGAGGAGGGGGGTTGCCGGGACAGGGGTCAGCAGAGCCCATACAGGCTTGCCCCGGCCTTCCATCCCTTGACCTTTCAAATTTAATCGTTGTTAATGAAGACGAGAAGTTCTGATGAGTTCATGTGCCATAACAGTGGCCTTCAGGTGACCTTCTAGTGGCCTTCAAATGGACTTTGTAGGCTGCATTAAGCAGAAGGGGGTAAAAGTTCGACGAACGGCACTCTTAAACTGCGGTAAAATGCGTGTTAAGTGCAAGTTTGATAAAGTGCGCCGTTCGTCGCACCGAACAACCCTGGTTCAAGGGCCTTCATTAAGCATTCCCCTAATCAGGCCAGGCAAAATTGTGCGACCTCTGGTTGCCTGAACCAACCTGTGGTGGTGCATGTCTTGAGCTTTTGCTGAGTCTCCATGTTCTCCTCAATGTGCAGTGAGGCACATGGCAAGCAGATCGATGAAGCAAGTGTCCTGCATGCTCGTGTGAGCCCACATATAGGGTGCAGCTGAACTCCGTCCTCGGCATTCTTTTGTTCACTCGAGCTGATTTTGTCGAGGCAATCCATGAATGGTGCCTTTTATGTTTTTCCACAGGTACTTGATGAGCACGCACGCTCACTGTCCAAGCTTTCCAGTCACAGGCTGAGCAAGCTCTCTGTCCAAGCATTCCATACATGGTGCCATCTTTTTCCATTTACAGGCTCTCGATGAGTACGCCAGCCTGGACAAGATGCGCCTGAACTCGCCACCCGCATTTTTTACGGGCATCATCAAGCGCATCTTCAGGGGCCTGCCCCCCCCTTCAGGGCGGCCAGACCGCACAGTTCCCCCTACCAGCTTGGTATCATCGTGAGTGAGCAGATCGAGAGTGTAAGTGCCCTAACAGCTTGGTGCCGACGTAAGTGAGCAGATCAAGAGTGTAAGTGCCCTAACAGCTTGGTGCCGACGAGAGTGAGCAGATTGAAAGTGTAAGTGCCCTGAAAGCTTGTTGCCGTTGTAAGTGACCAGGTCAAGAGTGAATGTGCCAAACCAGCCTGTTGCCAACATAAATGAGCAGGTCAAGAGCGAATGGGCCATACCAGCTTATTGCCAATGTGAGTGAGCACGTCAAGAGTGTGTAGAAGTGTGTGTGCGCCTCTGTCCAGGAGCTTTGTTCGGTGTGCCATCGGCGCTGACGTGAGTGAGAGCTCTGTCAAAGTTGTGTGGGCTTGGCTGTGCACTGCTTTAAAGTGCGTGATGCACTTGTCGCTATCTCCAACTCATACGAAGATGGCGAGCAGGTTCCCCTTTTTTAATGGAGACATGGTGCACAGACACCTGCAGTTTATTTTTCAAGGCTCTGCTGTGAGCCTTCAAGGCGTGTCCAAATCACCATGGAAGGAAGCTCTGTTTTTTTCTTCCGTGGAGGCCTTCCTAGCCATGCTCCTCTATAGCTCATTCATCTGGCAAACCATGGCTTGGGCTGTTGTCGCCCACTCTAGGTGGTTTCCATGGAGGCCTTCCTGGCCATGCTCCACTATAGCTCATTCATCTGGCAAACCATGGCTTGAGCTGTTGTCGCCCACTCTAGGTTGTCTCCATGGAGGCTTTCACAGCCATGCTGCACTCTACCTCAATTCATCTGGCAAACCATGGCATGAGCTGTTGTCTCCCTCCCTGTGCCTGCCTTACATCTGCCTGCTCCCTCTTTGCCCTCAGAGTCCTCTGCCCGCACCCTGATGACGTGCACTCACACGCATACTTCCTAATGACAGGATGCCCCTCAAGCGCCCCCTCAGCCCGCCCCGCCGCTCACCACCCCCTCCCCGCAGCCGCTCCCTGCCCCGCGGTGCAGACCCCGTGCGCCCCCCTCCCCCTCTGATGGAGGCTTCCTCACAGCGCGCCCCCACCTCCTGGGCCCCAATCTCCTCGCGCCCGCGTGACCGCCCTCGCAGCAGAGGTCGCGATGACTACCCCCCACCCCTTGACCCTCCAGCTCGTATCGCTCGCTCCAGCCTCTCCCCACGCAGAAGGGGTGGTGACCCAGGCAGCCCAACAGCTGGTGGGACGCTCCCCCCTCCCCCACCCCTTCCGCTGCCTCCCCCTCCTGCAGCGGCCCTGAGCTCGGATGATCCCATCATAGGCCGGCAGCCACCTTACATGGACGCCTCTATGCCCCTCCCCGCCTCCGCCTCCCCTGATCACATACGTGGGGGGGGGATGTCCAGGCGCCGCTACAACGACAGCCCCCCTCCCCTGCGCAGTGCGGGCGGCTACCTCGACCGCCACGCACCCCACCCCTCTCGGCGCGCACCTGTGCCGATGGATGAGTATGACCGCATGCCGCTCAGCACGCGCGGGCTCCCACCTCCGCGCGGGAGCAGCCGGTATGATCCACCGCTGCGGCACACAGGGTTCTCTGGGCCGCCTCCGCCACTCATGGACATGCGCGGGCGAGGGCTGTCAAGGAGCCCAACGCCCCCACCTTACGGTGCGTGCATCTCACAGGTGGAGGTGTCCAATGGGATGTGTGCTTTTTTGTTGAGGCTTGCAGGCAGTTATTGCATCCGTAAGAGCGCTGCTGTGTGCTTGGAAGGCTTATCAAGAAGCGTACGCCTAGAACAGTAATGTGTCACTGTGAGAGTTTGGCAATGGCGATTGGATGGCGGGTGTCATCGCCTAGCATACCATGTTGCAAGAACACATGGATCCTTCCTGAGAGTTTCAAGCAATTTCTCTCTTACAAAAAAGGATCTCCTAGAGCCAGCTTGCCACCGCCAGAGCTATGATTATGTGAAGGCTTTATGAAATGAATGTGTCCTTCCCCAAAAATTCAAGGATTGTGCACGCATGAGAATGCTGGCTTACCTTTTCATTCAAGTCAGGCGCCTGTGTTCTCACCCTTGCAAGTGCGACCATGTGCTGTACGAAAGCTACCCTAGCCCAAGCTTGTAAGCAAACGACTGGGTCTTGGCTGCTGTCAGCAGCAGTCAATGATCACTGCTTTGGCCCATGATTCGGGTCAATGGTTCATTGCTTACTCACGAATGCCCTGGATTTTTGATGGAGTCAAGGCTTCAATGGCAATGATGGCAACTTCTGCAGGAAATGACCATGCCCAGCTCATGTGGCGCCTGAAGGGTACAGCCCTGAACACGTGTGCTCCTATGCGCGCATCCCTGCTCACGCACCTCCTTGCGCACCCTATGGCCCTGGCAGCATAGGGCGGGCCCCCTACAGCCCCCTACAGCCCTGAAAACATGCGCCCTGAGTGTGCGCATCATAGCACTTGGACAACAGCATCACCTCACATAGATGACCAAGCACCTTCACAATTGACACGCGCCATGCAGGTGCCCCCATGCCCCGCCGCGCCGCATCCCCCCCTTTCCGCGCACCCTATGGCCCTGGCAGCATAGGGCGGGCTCCCTACCTTGCCCCACCACCCATATCCACCTATGGAGAGCCCTATGCAAGGAGGCATGCCTACGACGACGTCCCGCCTCCACGCTCGAGTAGAGCGCCCCTGCGCTCTGTGGCTACCATTGTTCAACCATCAGGTGTGCCTGGAGGCGCTGTGGCATGTTGGGCATGTTCGGCATTTTTGGCTGTATTGGTTGTGCTATGCATGCTGGTGGACACGTGTGGTGCATGCATGCATGTGTGTTGCGTTTGCCCTGTGAAGGGGTGTTTGCACGGGCGTGTGCATTGTTGGCACAGGTTTGATGTGGGGCCGTCCTTTCTAGCTGAGCGGCTTTGGTCGTGCTGCCTGCAAGCACAGCGCCTGATCTTGCAGATGCTCAGCACCTGATCCAGCTGCCCGACTTTGGCCGTGCTGCCTGCTAGCGCAGTACCTGATCTTGAAGGTGCACAGCATTTAATCATGAGGACAGGTTGACGACGTGATACGGGCATTAAGTTGTGATGAGGACTGCTGCTGATCTGCACCTGCTCGGCAGGTGGACGAGGTGATCCAGATCGCAGGGCCAGCAGCTTAGAAAGGCAGCAGGATCGGAGCCTGGAGGGAAATGGCAGGTGAGCCTCTGTGTGTGTGTGTGTGTGTGTGTGTGTGTGTGTGTGCGTGTGTGTGCGTGTGTGCATGCATCCTGCGGCATTCTACCAGCTCTGCCTTTCTTTAACAGCAAGGGTTGATCTCAACCCCAAAGCACACCCTGCTGCCCTCGAGTCCTTTAACGGTTGCCTACTTGGGGTCCCTGGCGCTCGCTCTTGGGCCACAATCACACACACACACCTTTGACCGCCCCATAGAAACTACCTGGCACAGCTGCTGGCATTGAGTGTACTTCAAACATGTGTCATCATGGCTTCAACCACTTGTGATGTGATCCATTTTGGGGTGAGTCAGAGTTGTGTGTCGGCAGACAGAGAGCTAAAACACTTGGGGTGAGTCAGTGTTTTGCGTCAGTGCAGACAGGAGAGCTAATCTGTTAAGGGTGGTACAAAGTTGACAGACAGAGAGGCCAAAGGCCACCACGGGGTCTGTTTGAAGCAATTTCAGAGCCTGCTCCGTGGTTGCTTCAGTAGTGTGGAGCTACATTTTGTGCTATTTGTTTCAGCTCCTCTCCTAAAGCAGCAACCCCTGGCAGCTTCCCGTTCTGTGAGGCTGTGCTATTTTGCATTAAGCGCATGTCACTCTCTATGACAACACCCATTTGCATTTGTTCTGGTAATCTTTTGTTGCGGTTGACACCATTTAGATGGTTTTAAAGTAGGGATTGTACTTGCTGGTCTTGTAAAGTTCCTCATTGAGCTCAGGAAGCGCTCTGGAGAGCATGTTCCCAACATACACACACACCACAAACCAGCAGCCACACCCTACCTTCTTTCCCACAACTTCATCCAGGCGCAACAGCGACCGAGAGTATGAGCGCGAGCGTGAGCACGAGCGGGACGGTGGCCGGCGCGAGCAGGACAGTGAGCGCTGGCGCAGCCAGCGCGAGCATGAGCACAGCAGCGGCAGGGATGGTGGTCGCCAGGAACGCCGCAGTCCATCTCCATCTGGCGCCGCCCCCACAGGCGCTGACTTAGCTGCGGCGGGCAGCGACGATATGAGAGAAGACAAAGCGCGGGAGAGGCAGGACTCACCTGAGGCAAGCGCGCGAGCGGATGCCCAAGCGCAGCAGCAAGAAGGAGCCGGGGGGGGTAAAGATGAGGAGATGGCAGAGGCAGGCGGCGAGGGTAGGCAAGGGGGAGGGGATGACAGTCAGCAGCCGACGTTTTTGGATGAGCTGCTTGCGGCAGGGGATGGCATGGAGGGGTGAGTGCCTGTAAGGGCTGGCTGTGGGTAGGGGTGCTTTGTTTATGGTGAGGGTTGTCTGCCCTGTGTTGAATGGGGCAGTGGCTGTGGAGGGGTTGTCCGAGTCCATCTGAGCTTATCAATTCTGAAAGAGGCAATGGCTGTGGAGTGACCGTGAGGCAGTAGACGTGGAGGGATGTGTGCCCGTGGGGACTGCCTGTGGACAAGGTGGAATATTTTCAGAAAAGGAATCAATCAATTTGGTTTCAAGTGGCAGAGGCTGTGGGCAGCAGACACTTGCAGATGCAAATGCCGCTTAGGGTGTGGTGTGAGGACAGCCTGCAGTTCCTCAGCCTGCTCCACTTGCTGGACAGGTACCTCGAATCCATTTGCAAGAATGGAAGAGGATGTCGGATTGCAGAGGTGCATGGGTCTGGTGCTCATGCGCTTTTGGAGGAGGACACTTTGGGCTATTAGGGTGGGTTGAATGCTTTTTCGTGTCTAAATGGTGACGATGGGATGCCTTTGCATCCAGACCTAAAACATGCAAGCTTGAGCACTAAGCAAAATGGTTGAAGGATCAGAGCTCTGTTCACAAGGCAACCCCAAGGTGTGTGTGCGTGCGTGTGCGCGCGCGTGCGTGTGTGCGTCTATGTCCACCTGCCTAGGTGTCATTATTTTTGTACTTTTACACACCTGGCTTTCCAAACATGGCTGTCTGATCCCTGCTGCTGTTCGCTCCGTGCTGCAGGTGGGAGAATGAGAACGCAGAGATGGAGGAGGCTGGCGGTGGTGGCGATGCCTTTGACATGTCCAACCTGGTGGACCGCAAGCAGGTGTGTCCAAGTGTGCTGCGGGTGTCAACGCACAGGCTTGGCCATTGCTTTGATGCAGGCAGCAGTGGCAAGCATGCAGGCAGTTATGCCAGGCACGCAAGCCGTGTGTGTGTGTGTGTGTGTGTGTGTGTGTGTGTGTGTGTGTGTGTGTGTGTGTGTGCTCCCGCGCGTGCGCATATGCTTGTATGCACCAATCCTTGCATTTGAGTGAGCCGCGTGTTGTTGTGAGGTGAACAGCCCTTGTGTGGAAAAGCTGCTGCTGCTGCTGCTGCTGCATTCCTCTCCTGCTACTTGCTGTTTTTCAGTGTTAAGAGGAGATAATAAGCTGTGCGTTACTTGATGTTGACACCCCTCCGAAGCCAAGGGGTCTTCCTTTCATATTTCCTAAATTTTCAGAAAATAACTTGCTATTCCGCTCATCCCTGCACCCCCCAAATATTTAATTTGGGGGGAGTGCTTGCAGTCACTAAGCACCCCTGTCAAAGCTTTGCATAATGACATCATTGTTTATCAGAATTTATGAAATAAGAGCTTGGTTTAAAGTCAAAATTTTTTGGCTTTATGAAATACGGGACATTGTTCATAAGCAATGTCGCAACTTCCTTGGCTACCTGCTGGTGCGTGGCACATCCATACTGAAAGCCTTTTAGGGAGGCTAGCCCAATCCTCTACTTTTATTTTCCTCGTTTCTGCATGCACGTTTGGGCACCTTCCTGATGCTACTTTGCATCATCGTGCTTTGCTCACTGCAAGACTGCACCAAGGTTTTGGGGTGGTGAGGCTTAGATGCATTTGAGTTATGCTTGGTCACTTCAGAAATCTCGGCTGGTTTGAGCTTTGAAGGCAATCGAATAGCAGGCTTATTGACAAGTGCTCTCTGCCCTGCTTGCCATGCAAAGCACATCCCCTTTATACTCTTGTTTGCAGCATTTCAGAAGCACGCCAACCACTTGATTTTTTGACATGCAGGTGCAGAAGGCTCGTACATAAAATGTCGGCTCAGGCAGAGAAGAGACAGAAGAAAGCAGGGATGCTTCATGGGAGTTGAGGCATTGAAGATTGCAGGAGCCTGCAATTTAGAGTTCTGGAGCCTGCATGAAGATTGCAGGAGTTTGCATGGACCCTGTAGGGGACATCAAAAGCGCTTCTGGGCTTAAGACAGTGCAGGATGCAACTGCAGTGGCCGAAACAAGGATGCTTTGACTGAAGAGCAAAGATGTTTTTCCGTGCGTTTGCAGATACTCTTCGAATATGCTTTGAGGATGCTTATCATCTTATGTCAACATAACTTACACGTTCTAATTTGTGTTTGGAAGACTAATGGCAGATTGGATTTTGGGTCTACTTACCAAGTCGAACACTGTGGTAATTTTGTGCATAAAAGCACTGGCTACAAGGGCTGAGATAGAAAATGAGCTTGCCAACAAAGCTTGTAACCGTAGTTAGTTACAAAAGGGTTTGACCTTCAGCCAGGTAGTTAGGCTGCTCGGCCTGCTCAACTGTTCCAACTGCACAAAAAATATCCATGAGATCGGAAATAAAACGATAAGTCTCATTAGTTTGCTTCTGCAAGAAATGAAAAACATCCTCAGAGCTGGCTTGAGAACAGTAGAAAGTGCCTGATTCGTCCAGAAAAATTCTATGAGAAGAGGGGAAGTCAGAAAATAACTGTGCATAAGTTCTTCAAAGAGAACACACAGAAGCGCAAGAACTAAGGAACACAGCATGCTTTTCATCTTGGAGTCCTCCTTGGTCACATCTATCACAAGCAGATGTGTGCTCCTGCCAAAAAAACCCTGAAGGGATCCTAGCTTTACTCAGAAAAACCCTAAACCCAATCACTTAAACAAACTGTCGCATTGGCGCACAGACGAATTCATGACCTTGAACGAGACATTGGTTTCCGAAAGCAGGATGCCTCTCCAGTGTGTGAAAAAGAGTATGATACGGCTTCCACCTGGAAGAGAGATACCGATCTGGATTGGCAAAAATATGAGGACATTGCAGGACATGCTTTCGTAGTAACCAGAGACAATGTTTCTGTCGACACAGTATCACAAGGTCTTGGAACGGATAAACCAATCGTCCCATGCAACAAAAACAACATGTTTCGTATTCCTCATGCAAAAAAAGGACGTGCAGAAGCCTCTGTCGTGGAATCATTCCTTCAATTCACAAAACAAAAAGCCCCACAAAAGTGGAACGCACGCAATTGACCATGCAAAGAGAAAGGAGCCTAAATGACATCAACGTGGCAATTCAAAAAGTCATTTCCGCACAGCCAAAATTTGCTGGCCACAATACATATGTCGGCGTCAATGGATCAACCATTTACCTTTCTTACGGAGACAGACGGGATGCACTGAACCCACAGAAAAAAAGATACGCCAGCATTCAAATATCCCGTCTGGGAACATTTTGAATACGATCCACTCCTAAATATGGGCAACGGAGGCATTAACTACAAAAAAAAAACAACCTAGAGAGCCCATTGATTGAGGCTAATATCGCTCGATCTATCCCAGTTACAACTTGCATTCGTGGGAATGAAGACCATATGCAAGATGCAACACACAACACAGGCCTTCTGGACCCTGCAGTTGAGACTGAGCGACTCCAACGATTACATGTAGGCCTCACACAACTCCTTTTTCACACCTTTAACATTTTTGCAAAACAGCATGGCAACATCTCAGAAGCCTCAAGGGTCTTGATGCGTTGAAACATCACATTTGTACTGCCTAATGAAGAGGCTCTCCTCCACAAAAGGCGTATTGAGAGGATATACTATTTTTATACGGAACCTACTACCTCTCCCTTAGGATATGAGGATATTGCGTTCCTTTCGTTCAGTTTTCAACATCTCATCCACTTATATCTTTGTCATTTCATTTATAGTAGTTCAGGATGTGTCCTTTTCCCCAATTTACACACCTAAAACTTTACCTTTTTATTTCAAATATTAATTTTATGAGTAGGCTAGCAGTCGCGCGTGTTGACTGAATGCCTTATCTCCTGTAATCTGTAATCTGTGCTCCTGCCAATGTGATGTCTCAACTCTTTAAGTATGAGCATGTTAGCGAAACGCGCTATGTTTCTCAGAGCGCGCTTGCCCAAATCAACATGCAAGTACCTGGGGACAGAAAAGGGCGTGCCATGAACAGACAAGGATCTCAAAGGAAGTGCCATCCAGTCATGATACTTGGCTGATTTGTTCGTGTGTTCATCATGTTCTGCCGAGGCATCAGCATTCCACACACCTCGCAGCCTTTTTCTCAGATCAACAACAAACGCCCTCATGGCTATAGGCTGCCCTGACCGAACACAATGAGTAAACACGTTGCACCTGTCCAAGCCTGTGCATGCACCCAAAAATTTGGAGGTCCAGCATTTACGGGAAAGACTGCTCATTTCAACATCTGCTTGCAGTACCTTACTGAGTGTGGTGCTGTTGCTGCGCAATAAAGCATTGTAAAACCTGACTGCTGCGCGAAACCAATAAAACTGTAAAGGTTCATGTCCACATTCACGCAGTATAGACCAAATAGGAGTGGTGCGCTTTACCCCCAGGATACGCTTCAGTAAGCACAGGTGTACAGTTTGCAAAGGACAGCCCATTTCAGCTCCTTCTTTCATAAATCTAGTGTCCCAAGTCTGACATGCATACATGCTAGCAGGGAGAGCATGTGCTTTAGTCAGCCAGAGCATGGTATGCGGCCTGTCCGTCAGATGGTGCTCAGATGCGAATTGCCTAATCCATCTACAACCAGCTAGGAAAGGGGCACACATGTACTCCGCACTGGCTTGCAGGTTGCGTTGTTTAGTGAACAGCATGCCCAAATATCTAAAAGAATCTGCACACGCCAAACGAGCTCCCCCTAACATTAAAGTTGGCACATTATCGCCCCTTGCATTAAAGTGCACAATCTCAGACTTGGCAGCATTTATCACCAACCCTTTCCGCTGAGCATACATATGTAGCCTATCTAACATCAGTTGGAGTTGATAGGAAGGTTACTGGTGAGGCACAGATCGTCTGCATACAGCATGTGAGTGACTCAAACGTCCCTAGTGCCTGTTATAGGTTACAGGTTAAAGAAGGTCTCCAGTCAAAACGGTTGACTGTGCCTGTTATAGCCCCTTGCACATTTTCTGCCAAGCAATCCACGTCATTGATGTACAAGGAGAACAACAAGCTTGTTGTTCCTTGAGGGGGAAAGCGGGCAGCCTTGCTTAACTCCATAATGGGGGCGCACACGTGCTTGCTTGCAGCCATCCACCAAGATATACTCATCGTTAGCATACATGCTTTTATTGACAGCCAACAGGCACGTAGGCATACGAATGCACTGAAGGTGAGTCCAAAGAGCTTCCCTAGGAATTGTAACTTGTAACGATAGACAAGGTCAATCCGCGGCGTCCGCCAGAGAGTGCAGCTTGTCAGGCACAATAAATCAAGAAGCTGTGAGCTTACAAGGATCAATTTTATCGCTCATTTTATCGAACTTTTTCCTGGACAAGTGTGGACATCGGATTTTCAAAGGTTACAACTGGATTGACTTGGGAGCCAGGCAGTGCATTTCACTGGTTTACACAAAGAAGCTGGAGGCCTCAAAGCAGCAGCACCTTGACCTCTGTCGCGATCTGTCAAAGGCCTCAGTTCAAGTCACCCTCCATACCATTGTGTTAGGTATGGGCGGGATCATCTACACCCCTCACACTCTGGAGCCCCTTAAAGTGCTTGACACTCATACAGCCACCAAGCTTGATCTGAAGCTTCATGCTCATTCTGTCCAGTACAAGGGTTCCAAGGGTTCCAAGGGGGGGTTGGCCTACAGCCCGAGAATCTGGCTGATTGGCTGCTAGTGAATCATTATCATCCAGCATCAAAAATTGAAACCAGTTCAGACAAAAATTTTGGAGATCTGTGTCTTGATTTAAGAAAGCATTGACCTCGAAATCAGTCAAAATGTGAAAGCTCACCAAGAAAAAAGTAAGGGTTTACAGGGTTTTATATTGATTAACCTCAGGCTACAGCCCAAATATCACCAAGAAAAAAAATCTGTGTTTGGAAGCTGGGCAAAAGTATGTAATGGTTCAAAAAGATCAATGAACAAGTCCTTGTATCTTCTGCGCAGCTCACACAACTCACAGCAATTGCAATAGAAAAGGACATGTTTCTCATCCTGGACTTCAGCATATCCACACTTATCACACATATTTGAACCACCCAATCATTTACAGGACTCAACCTTCAAGCAGTGGGCACGAAGCCTGAACCTACTTACATTCCTCATGACTTCTTTATCCAGATTCTTAAATAGATATGATGGGATACAGAAGTGTGTGCGTGCTGTTTGATTCAAAGGCACTCCACACCAATGATGGTAAGTCACTGCTTTCCTGTTCACCTCTCGGGGACTTAGGGCGTCCGCTTCCCTCCAAACCTTCTGCTGTCTTTACCACAAATTCCCTAAAAAATCCTGCATGGGAATCTTGGAAGCACTCAGCAATTTCCGTTTAAACACCTCCTCATTGCGCATGCCATTAAATGACTTAGATACATGAGCAGACCAACAAGACTCATCCATATCAGCAAGGTGTAAATCTGCCTTCAGCACTTGGCATAATGTTTTACTGTTAGAAGTGAGCATATTGTTGAAAAATTTAACAGTAGCCCTAAACCAATAAAACTGTAAGGGCTCTTGACCACACTCTCTCAATACTGGCCAGTTCGTGGCAGTACTTTTCACACCTAGAAAACGCCTTAGAGAGCATATTTGCCTTTTTTGTAATTGGCTTTTGAACTCACTGCCTTCTCGTAAGTACTCTGTACCCCACACTTGGCACGCGTAAATCCCAGCTGGAATGCCATACAACTGAGAGATCCAAATCAGAGCATGTGGCCTATTCCTTAGTAAGGATCTAGTAGATCATGTTCATGCACAAACTCCTTAATCCTTTGCTGGGCAGCCATGTAAGGCCGCACGGCCCGTTCATGCACAAACTCCTTAATCCTTTGCCGGGCATGCTCCTCAGACACCTTCAGATTCATGTGCTTGTCCACAAGCATACCGAGGTATCTAAACTGCTCTTTCTCTGGAAGAGCCACGTCTCCATACATGAAAGTAGGCAGAGAAGAACACGACCTACTATTAAAATGCATGACCTCTGACTTTGATGTATTGACAGTCAGCCCCTTTCTCATTGCATAAGCTCGTAATCTATTCAGCATAACTTGCATTTCACCTGGGTCATTGGTAGTTAAACTCAAGTCGTCTGCATATAGCATGTATGAAACGCCATTCACTCCATCCCCTGTCACAGCACCTCTGATACCTTCACTAATATCTCTGCCCATATCATTGATGTATAGAGAAAACAGGAGAGGGGACAGGGGACAACCTTGCTTGACTCCATTTGTTGGACGCACACTTGCCCTTTTATCCCCATCCATCAGAATATATTCATCATCCTGGTACATTTCCTTAATTGCCTGGAGAAGTATTGCAGGCGTGGCATTGCGTTGTAGATGGTCCCAAAGTTGCAAACGGGGCACAGTGTCGTAAGCTTGAGAGAAGTCAATGAAGGCAGCATGCAGCCTAGGTGATTGCCACGGCTTGGGCTTTTTTGCAGCATGTTTAAAGTGCCTCAGGATGAAGAGTGGATGCAGAATGCTCCTACTGGGGTAAAAAACAAATTGTATGCCTGGGACCTTATTTTTTTGGATACACCAATCCGTCACCAAATCTTTTAGCACGTTGGCATAAATACGGTGCATCACCCCACTGACAGCAATCATCCTGTAGTTCCCAGGATTTGATAAAGCTCCCTTCTTGTGAGGGGGACTCAGTTTCGCCACTTTCCAACATGCAGGGATCCTAGCTTTTCTCAGAAAAACCCTGAACATGCGTGCTATCAGAGGCACCGGCATGTTAACATGATCCACTCTCCGACCACGCTCAATGGGCAAGCAGGCATGTTTAAGGAAAGGTATAGGAATACCGTCTAATCCAGATGAAGCACCCGCATTTAACTTCTTGATGTGGGATCCAACCATTCCTTCCAAAACTGTTGTACTAGGAGTCTCCAGGTTAAGGAACCCACCCAGATTCAGCACCTTGTCTCAAGAGCACCTCTGGGGGCGCGTGGTTCATACCTAAAGGCGCAGCCATGTCTCTTCCTGACAAGCAAGTAAATCTAGCAGTCCTTGATCAACCATGTCCTCCTTCTTGCGGCACAACAGTTGGTTGTACTCGAAAGTGGCTTTGCTAGTGCTGGTTCCATGCTGTTGTTGTGACTGGAGTAATGTGTGAGGTCTGCCTCTTCTGTAACATGGCATGAACTTTGGGGGTCCTTCTTAATCAATCTATCCAGGAAAACAGCACACTGTTGCCTCTTATAACTGCGCTTTGTCGCAAGGTTGCACCTTCTGCTTTCCTTCCTCAGGAATTGGCATGCATGCTTTGGAAAAAAAGGAAAAACAATCCTTTCTCAGGAATTGACATGCATGTTTTGCTTCACCGCGCTTCACTGCCTCGATAAACATCTTCCTCTGCATTCGGCATTCTTGATTAAACCAGACAGGGCTCAAAAGCCCTTTCTGCTTCCTAGCACGCACAAAAGCACACTTGGCCAAGGATGTCATGCCAACTGCCCTATAGCTTGCAGCTTGCACAATTAGAGAACGCACACAAAAAGCAAGTTTGTCAACATCACCAGCGGACTGTGCTTCTTGGAACTGATTCAAGAGTTCCACATTGTTTACTATATGCTCTGTAAATGCAGGAGCCTTCTCCTGATTCCATCGCAAAATCAGCTGGTTGTCACACAACCCTGCCTTACAAACATGGTCCCTCTCAGGTTCTGCATCCATACTTCCTGTTCTGCCACCTACTTCAAAATCCATGCTTAAGCCACAGTGATCAGATGCAAGATTGTCTATCATGTCAAAGCCTTTCATTGATTTATATACAGCAGGTGACAACAACATATGGTCAGGCCTGCTGCTTCTGTCCTTATGATAACCGACATAAGACGGCTGTCCATAATCCCCTGCCACACGCTCTGTAGTGATTGCCATGCTTGATGCTGCCGCTAAGTCCACCAGTAATCTGCCTGCCTTGTTCACATTAGGACACTTACACCTCCTAGCATCCAGAAATTCAGGGCAGTCAACCACAAAGTTGTAGTGTGCATCACTCACTTCACTCAGCACTCCCTGGTACCTTGGTTCAGCGCGCTGCCAGAAACCCACCTGATCCACACTAAATTCCTTTTAAGACCGGTGAGGGAGGCTCACGGCTCTTCAGGGCCAATGTGCCGCCCTTTCCTTAACTGATGTAGGGAGAGTTTTCTCTGCCTACGTAGATTTTTCTTTTTTTCTTTTCAGCACTCCCACATGAGCGTTGAAGTCACCACAAAGCACAAGGTTAGGGGACACCTGGAGCGCATCAAGCACGTCTTCAAAAAGGTGAGTGAAGTGGTTTTCTACGTCTTTAGCCGTAAAATCACCACTCTGGGGATTGATATATGAGGCTCCCAGCACAACGTCTTCATCAAACCCAAACATGCATTTGTCACACAATAAACAAATGCTCTGGAGGTGCTCACTGAGACGGAAAAAACACACATGATCCGCACAGCTAGGGGCAGTTAAAACAGCTATCATGATGCCATGGCCTTTTCTGCCCTCGTGCTCACCTGAAAAATCTATGTTATGTACAGCATAGCCAGGCAAGTAATGCATCATTCTGTCCAACTTCTTCGTTCTCGTTTCCACGAGCACAGCTACGTCATGCCTTTGCACCATGTGGCAAACATCTCTAATCTTCAATTCAGCATTAGCGTCAGAAATTGGGTTGCTTATCCCATCTATATTTAAGACAAGCAACTTCAGCTCTTTCTCAGGCCGGCCATCTTCATAGTGTCCCTTGCCACTCTTCATCTTGCCTGCTCTACCACCCTTCCCTCCCGCCTCAAACCACACCCCCTCAGCCCTCTGATCCCCATCGTCATACTCATCATTATGACTCCCGTAGTCAGGCAAAGGAGGGGGCGGTCCAGCATTGGTGTCGCGGTGCCGTCCAGCACCCTGAGACCTCAAAGCTTTGGGCTCCGGGGTAAAGCCAGAGGGGACAGCATCCCGCGCACGTGTCATCCCCCTCCTGTTGGCTGTGGATGAGGGGCCAGCAGATGGGGCGCTTGATGCAACGTGCGTGGCAGCTGCAGGGGCAGCTGCGGCTGCTGCCCTATATGACGTCCCCCTGGCTGCAGAAGGAGCAGGGGTAGCAGCAGCACCAGCGACAGCAGCTGCAGCAGGTGGAGGTGGTGGGGGAGCAGCAGCCACAGCAGCAGCAGCCACAGCAGCAGGTGGAGGTGGTGGGGGAGCAGCAGCAGCAGCAGCAGCAGCAGCAGTAGGGGGGAGAAGTGGTGGATGGAGAGTGTGGGCTATGCAAGGAAGCGGGACTTGTGGTGGGCATGCCAGCTGCGGCCAGGTTCTGCTGCATGTACATGCGCACATGCTCCAAGCAGTGCAGGCTGTCCTCCCTGTAGATGAAGCTTTTCTGCTCTGTGGACCACAGCAGATGCTTCCACAAAGGGTACACTGTGAGGGGGGCCCAAGTAAAGAGCACATCCTTCACAGGTGCCCACGTGAGGAGCAGATCCAGCCTCATCCTTGGAGAGATAGGCATGCAACCCCTCTCCCTACTGCTACACCTCACGCTGCACCCTGCCCAGCATTTTTGCCCACTTTTGCTGCAGCAGGGTGCGTGCCCTCCATGCACGCATACTTCCCATGCCCCCTTCACCTCTGAAGTGGTTCAACCACCTCTGTGCAGCCATGGGGTTGGCCGGGTGCAAGAGCATTACCCCTCACTGCTTGCTGCTGGCCCAGCTAAGGCTGCAGGGCTCCACCCCAAGCATGCCGGCTGTCCAGTACGCTTATGAACTTGCTAGCACCAGACGCGCTCTCAAGAACACTTCTATCAACTCTTATCACCAAGATCAGGCAAGGGGTACTGCTAGTAACCCTCCTAGTCCCCATTGACTTCTTTCTTTTGTTTTTCTTGGTGAAGGGGATACACGGCGTCTCGGCTCTTGGTATCCTTTTGTTTCTTAACGAATTTGGGGAGTGTGTTCACTGCCTGCATTTTTTGTTTCTCACTTGACCTCTTCTTTCTTTAAGGATGGATATGGAGTTTACGTGCAGGTTTTATTGAATGTTTCAAAAACAAGGAGCAAGTGGGGTGCAGGGGACTCAGCCTGCTAACTACCAGCCGATGGTCTGGATCACAAGGAAAAGAAAGAAAAGGAAAACTGCAGAGGCAGAGGATTCTCTCCCTACATTAATGAAGGAAAAGGAGACACTTTGGCTCAAAAGAGCCGTTTCCTCCACCACAAGGCTACAGACCTGAAATTGTTAATGTGGAGCTGGAGGGATACTGGAAGCACCCGTTTCCAGGCTGTGGGAAGTACTTTTGTTTTCAACAGTATGCTTAGTATGGAGCACGACTTGTTTCTACGAAGTGATACCTCGTTACAATGAAAAAAGAAAAGAATACCTTGTCAAGAAAAGAGAAGAAAAGAAAAGTCTACACTGGACAGCAACCACTGGTTGCTGGCAGCGTGCATTTAGGAAAGACTCAACAGTCAGCGCTGAAACTGACAGCGAGTCCCACCAACTAATTAGTTGTATAAAAGCAAAGCTAGAAGCAACTAAGCTAATTTGGGTCCGATGGGTTGTCAGCCATCCGTCCAGGTGTGCGCCTGTTACAATGAAAAAAGAAAAACTACATAGGCAGAGGAAACTTGCTCGCAAACTTCATGCCCATTCTGTCATGTATGCCAACAAGCTTCTTACCACTAGGCGTGCTATTGAAAACAAGAATACTTCCCGCAGCCAGGTTATGGAGCCGGGTGCTTCCAATAACCCTCCAGATCCTCATTAGAATCTTCTTTTTGTAGCTCCGTGGTGGAGGGGATTCAAGGCTCTTCTGAGCCAATGTGTCCCCTTTTCCTTCATTGATGTAGGGAGAGTTTCCTCTGCCTACTTAGTTGTTCTTTTCTTTTCTTTCAGAGGAAACTCTCCCTACATCAATTAATGGAAAGTCACAATGGTTAAAATGTGGGGGGAGGAGGTTGACCTTCAGCTATTCATTTAGCTCCTCGGCTTGTGGCTGGTATTAACTTTATGCAGCAGATAAAAGTTGTGTGTCAGAGAAACCTCAGAAGTAAGGATCAAATGGCATGTGATACTCGTGGCGCCAAGAGAAAACTTCATCTGTACAGTTAAAAGAAGGTGCGCTTCATCCTGAGTTTAATTGCAAGGACACCTGTCACAAACAGAAGTTTCATCCTGCCAAATTTGTTTAAACAGTCCATTCAACTTTCAGAGTGTGAGCACAAAGCCAGAATCTGCTCACATTACGCATAACTCGCTAATCCAGAAAAGATACCAAGGTACGTAGGGATGAGTGTTGCATGCGAAAGGAGTAGCAAACCAAGCTTGTAAGGTGCAAGCTGGTAGTTATTTCCTCTGAAATCTACTTACTCAGCTTCTCTCCACACCCCTCGCAACTGACCTCAAGTCAGCAGTAAAATTGTTCACGGAAATAGCACCTCCTGATCTCACAGCCTGGTCAAAGATTGTAGAACTGCGTAAACCTTAGAAGGCTCCATTTAATGTGCTGTCTTATCTTGTCATCCTTTGATTGCATGCCAAATATCCTCGGTTGTCAAAATTGAATCTACTTCAAGTCAAGAAAACTAGCCCGAAGAGCACTCAATGTGCAGACATGAAGAAGGAAGCCAACGCCTTGGTCTCTTGGTCGCCCAGCAGGAAAAATAAAAAATACCCTACTGATCCAAAATGTTACGTGATATTTGAATTTCGGGACGAATTTTGGAAACAATTCTGATTTTAATTTTTCGTGATGGGTCTGAAACGTCTCAAAATGGTCGTGATGAGGTCGTGACGACGCAGTCCTCCCCCCTCCCCCCCGGACGCTCAGTACCCCCACCAGACGTTTATGTCCCCAGGAGCAGTAGCAGCAAGAGCAAGAGCAGGAGCAGGACAGCAAGCTATCTCCATTGTCATTGCTCCCCAGGACATTCATCCTGGTTAGCCCTCCTCTTAGCTCTCCCAAACCCAAACCCATAGCATCCACCACTGACCACCATGCATGCATTCATGCATGCGCACACGCACAAGCACATAGGCATGCACCTGCACTCACCGGCACACACCTGAACATGCATGTTCAGGTGTGTGGGCATATGGGCATATTGGCAGGCGCACACACGCACACACATACACACACACATACTGCACACACAAATACACACACACACACACATACTGCACACACAAATACACACACACACATCCTGCTGCTCTTGTTGCTGTTCCAGCTCCAGCTTTTCCTGCTGCTGCCGAAGCTCATCCTCCTGCTGCCGCATTTGCTTCAGATGCCGCAGCTGATTTTGCTGCTGCTCCAGGTGCTCCTGGCGCTGCTGTAGCTGTAACTGCTGCTTGATGCTTGAGGGGAGGGGGCTTGGAGGGGCTGGGTTGGGCGAGTGCCCAAGATGCTTGCAACTGCTTGCTTGCATGGGGCTCTGCAGGCATTTCATTCAGGCTCCACTTCCTCCCAAACCCTCTTAGAATCCATCTTACAGCTTTAAGCAAGAAGCATGGCAAGTTTAAAGGCCTCTGGTGCCCGCGTTGAAGAAGTAGAGTTTTCGTGACGTCCCGCAGGGAAAAGTCTTTTGATACTTATTTTTTGTGATGGCTTTCGGCCAAAATTGCTGCTGATACGAATTATAGGCAATTTTCGTGATGGGCCTTCGTGATTTGGATCACGTAGCATTTTGGATCAGTAGGGTACCTAATACGGTCATTATTTAAGCAATACGATTTTTTTTATTGAAAACCATGTACCCTACTGATCCAAAATGTTACGTGATCCAAATCACGAAGGCCCATCACGAAAACTGCCTATAATTCGTATCAGCAGCAATTTTGGCCGAAAGCCATCACAAAAAATAAGTATCAAAAAAATTTTCCCTGCGGGACGTCACGAAAACTCTACTTCTTCAACGCGGGCACAAGAGGCCTTTAAACTTGCCATGCTTCTTGCTTAAAACTGTAAGATGAATTCTAAGAGGGTTTGGGAGGAAGTGGAGCCTGTATGACATGCCTGCAGAGCCCCATGCAAGCAAGCAGTTGCACCTGGAGCAGCAGCAAAATCAGCTGCGGCATCTGAAGCAAATGCGGCAGCAGGAGGATGAGCTTTGGCAGCAGCAGGAAAAGCTGGAGCTGGAACAGCAACAAGAGCAGCAGGATGTGTGTGTGTGTGTGTGTGTGTGTGTGTGTGTGTGTGTGTGTGTGTGTGTGTGTGTGTGTGCGTGTGTGTGCAGTATGTGTGTGTGTATGTGTGTGCGTGTGTGTGCGCGCGCACGCGCGCCTGCCAGTATGCCCATATGCCCACACACCTGAACATGCATGTTCAGGTGTATGCCGGTGAGTGCAGGTGCATGCCTATGTGCTTGTGCGTGTGCGCATGCATGAATGCATGCATGGTGGTCAGTGGTGGATGTTATGGGTTTGGTGGATGCTATGGGTTTGGGTTTGGGAGAGCTAAGAGGAGGGCTAACCAGGATGGATGTCCTGGGGAGCAATGACAATGGAGATAGCTTGCTGTCCTGCTCCTGCTCTTGCTCTTGCTGCTACTGCTCCTGGGGACATAAACGTCTGGTGAGGGTACTGAGCGTCCGGGGGGGGGGGGGGGGGAGGACTGCGTCGTCACGACCTCATCACGACCATTTTGAGACGTTTCAGACCCATCACGAAAAATTAAAATCAGAATTGTTTCCAAAATTCGTCCCGAAATTCAAATATCACGTAACATTTTGGATCAGTAGGGTATTTGGAGCCCTGAGCTCGAGAGCTTTCGTACGAGCTCGGAGAGGGGTGGCATCCTTTTCAGAGTTTAAATCAAAGAGTTGGTTCCTTGTTCATGACTCAGAGTCGATGCCTTCAATAATCCGAGTACTTGGCAAGCATTCCCAATACTTGCGGTAAATCCCACGTGGCTAAATCCTCACCCACCAATTTCATTTTTTTTCGGAACACAAAAATTTCCCTCAACAGACTTCTGCCTAGTTTGTAAGATAAGAACTGACAGCTGTAGGAATGCAATCAGGGGCAAAAGTCTTGCACCAGTGCAGTCCCGCACATGCCTGGCTTTTTAGAGCAGGAAGTCTGAGGAACATGTCAAAGCATACAGGACGAGCAGCGCATGATGGTGCAGATGTTTTGAAAATAACCAGCACTGGAAACGCGTTTGTCAAGCACTGTGTGAAGGTGTGAAACCAAGGCTTTGTGCTGGATTATGATGTATCCATTAACCACTCAGTTTGCAATACACTAGCAACACTTGCAAATTGGCATGCCACTGCCCCTTGTAGCTCCGCACATCCTCAAAGTACCGGTCAGAGGAAGGCGCTATCTTACTTGTTGGCTCGGAGCTACTGCAGGAGGCAGCAGGTGCCTAGTCTAGGCCTCCAAAGCTGAGGTTTCTAAAGAAGGCTTTGCTGATTACAAGGTGCTGTTTGAAGGACTGTCACAGACAGATGTGGGGTCTACGTCCTCGGCAGCATAGTTGGCAATGCTCAGGATGCACATAATTAAGATGGTATGAGCCAGACATGCCTGGCATTAGCCAATCCATATGTGAAATGAGCATGTCAAAAGCAAACACACATTTGTTTTCATAAATTTTGTGCGTTTTCATGTTGGCACATGCATGTGAACACATTCTATGTTCACACACACACACACACACACACACACACACACACACACACACACACACACACACACACACACACACACAGGTGCCGCTACAGGTGCATGTCTGCACGTGCGCACCCTGATCCTTGGGGAGGGTGTGCCTCCCACTCAGGCTGCAGGCGCTTGGCTGCGTGCACAACGCACGGTGGTGGCCACTGAGCCAGTGATGAGAAAGCTGACAGGGCTAGAATCAGCTGCCAAGGTGGACGCTGCAGGTGTGGATGGCTGTTGTCAATTGTATGCCAGTGCCTACCTTTGTAAGATCTTGCTCGCAGGGTGTACTGGGTTCAAAGGTCTACATGCAGCCGCCATCAGTCAAGATGCATGACTGCTAGGCTGTAGCGTGGAGCGAAAATGCGAACGAACAGATGTTCCATAACTTGCATGCAGAGCATGCACTCACCTGGCAGGTCAGCGGCCTTCTGGCGTCCGTGCATGATGCTGCCCAAGGGCGTGGTTTGCCATTGGGGGCAGGCAGCCAGTTCATGCAATAGGAACTTCCGATGCTAGGTGTTCGCACTTAATACGCATGCCCTCTCCCACCAGGCTTTGGAGTCATGGCAGGCCTTTGTGCGACAGATGGAAGCCTTTTGTTTTCCAGCGGCTGTTGAAACCTCACAAAATCGAGTGCCCCCCTTTTTGGACTGGTTACAGGCACCTTTTTGCTTCAGCTAAGCTGTCCTCGTAGGCAGGTTCAGCTATGCGTCTTTTTCCTTTCCTACCCATTTTTACAAACATGCCCTTCACTTTGATATGACGGGCGGATTGTTGCTTGAACCATGTTACCCCTGTCAATCCCTTCAAGAAGCGTCCCACTTTGTGAGTTGCAACCCTCGTCTGTTCTTCACACTTTGACAACTGGGTATCCTCCTTGCAGCTGAGGTGGACTTGCCAAAGCCCGTGGACTTTTTGAGAGGCTGGCCACTGGATAGCGCAGCCTCCAGCAGTGTATCACAGGACGCTGTCTCTCCTAGCAGCATTCCATCAAGTAGTCATCCACTCCAGGGCTTTAGCAGTAGTAGACATGCGAACAGCAGAGGGGGTGTTCCCAGGGCACATCTTGATGGTAGCAGCTGCATTGATGACAGCTCACCCAAAAGCAACGAGAGAGAGATTGAGGGCAATCAGGCCCGCCCAGGGAAGCAGCTGCATATGCAGCACGCCTCTGTGAGACCCCCTCAATCAGTGCCTGTGAGCAGCATGCAAGAAGCAGGTCCTCCTGAGCAGCCTGAGAGCAGACATCCAGTACCCAGCACCACCAGTGGCAGCAGCACCAGCAATATGAGTCTACAAGGGTTGACAGGCAGGCAGGAGCAAGGGAGCAGCCACGCTCGCCCTCTGAAGAGGCTGCTGGCTCTTGATGGTGTACAAGATCCGGGTGGGTGCTAAGGCGGCTCTTGATGGTGGTGGGTGTTACAGTGGCTTTTGATGGTGTTCGGTGTTAATGTGGCTCATGATGGTGTTAAGGTAGCCCTTAATGGTGTGCAAGACCCAGGTATATGTCAAGGTGGCTCTTGATGGTCTTGAATGCTAAACATGGCTCATGATGGTGTGCAAGACCCTGGTGGGTGTTAAGGTGGGCCTTGAAGGTGTTGGGTGTTTGTACGGCTCGTGATGGTGTCAAGGTGGCTTTTGATGGTGTGCAAGACCTGGGTGGATGTGAAAGGGGGGGAAAGGAAAGGAGAGTGTGCAAGACCTGGGTGGATGTGAAAGGGAGGGAAAGGAAAGGAGAGTGTGCAAGACCTGGGTGGATGTGAAAGGGAGGGAAAGGAAAGGAGAGTGTGCAAGACCTGGGTGGATGTGAAAGGGAGGGAAAGGAAAGGAGAGTGTGCAAGACCTGGGTGGATGTGAAAGGGAGGGAAAGGAAAGGAGAGGGTTACACAGATGCACCTTCCTAGGAGGACAACTTTAGCTGAACAAAAACGATTAACTGGAAAAGAAAGCCCTTGAGCTTGGTATAGGTGTGAGGGTGCGTCCATGCCCTTTTGGTTGGTATCAGGAACGGTTGTGCTACCTGTTCAAATGTTCCTCTTTTTTTGTTGGGCATGAGGTTTGGTTGGTTGGCAAACGGCATGCCAGTAGCCGTGAGCCATGCTTAGTGTTGTTGCTGTGATGGCTGAGTGATGGTCCTGTGGCATTGGGTCCTTGGGGCAGAGAAGCCTCAATGCCACAGCTTATGGACGCCGTGAGCATGCAGCATGCTGGAGTCATCAGTCATTCATTGCTCATCATTCATCAGTGGGCAGCTGCATTTATCAAATGGTCCCTCCTTTTTTCCTCTGGACAACCGCGCCTCTTGCTCCTTTTTTGGCATCATGCTTTTTTCATTGCCCATCTGAAGTTCAAAACGCGTGTGCCGGCATGAGCTGGATGTGAAGTCTTGCCCCGTGTATGCTCATCACAGCCAGCCCAACATGGCATTTTTGGCATTGTCTTATGGAAGAGTGGTGTCCCCTTCTTTTTGCAGGAAATCTAGGCACCCTCATGCGCAGGTGGGTCAGGCTGCTTCCATCATCCAGGACACAAATTGTTGGTCAGCACTGCTTGAACCAAATGTTGCAGAGCCATGCTGGATTCCCTCAAAGACTGCTGGTCCATGCCTGCTGCTACATGCTTGCTGCACCGTCGCATCATTTGATGCAATATAGATGATGCCAATGCGACTGCTTTGTTGCATCATCTTGTCAGCCACTCTCTTTGCCTTTTGTGTAATTCTTGATCCACCCTGCACAGTGCCTTGGCGTTTGGATGGGATGGCGTGTACTTGCTACAGGGCTGCTGCAGCCCTTTCAACGACAAGGCCATCAAGTCCAGCAGAGGTGCTGTCCTACGGATAGCCATTGGATCGGGGAGCCTGTCGGAGCTTTTAAATGCAAGTATAACTGGCAAGGTTCGCAAGGTCTGCAGTAGGGTTGGACCTTCAGGAAAGTAGTTTGGCTGCTCAGCTTGCTGGTCTGTCCTAGCCCAATTGAAAAAACCTGATACAGGTAGGCAGCAAAGGCAGGCTCTGTCTGAGACAGACTGTCTCGTTTGCTTTGATTCTGCTGCCTGCACATGTAATCAGGGGCAATATCTGGGTAAAGTAGTTCCAGAGCCTTTAGTTTGTGCACAGAGGGCGGTAGTGGCCATACTTGTAAGGAGCCCTCATTTCTCTGCACAGTAGTTGTGGGGATGCACTTTCACTGATGGGTTTGTGATCTGAACAGTCCGCCCTTTCGCACCTGACACCTTGTATGCAGCATTTTTGCAGTTTCATTACAGCGCCGGCCCCTTCTGCTATTGCTTTCAGTGCCTGATAATAAGCTAGTGCTCTCTTATCAGAATGGGAGAAACCCCATGAAACCTTCCCTGTCTGGAACCCTGGCCATCATATTTCGACACAAGGCTCTTGATCACTGGTGCCTTGCTCCATGAAGCTCCATGCTCCAGGGCTGATTTGTAGATCTGGAGGCCCTGCTTCTGCCCCTTGTCCTGACAAACGTTTCCCAGTGACACCTTTGCTGCCCTTGTCTCTGGGATGCTGTTGTAGGCCCTTACAGACATCTCCCAGTGACGTGTTTGCTGCCCATGTCTTTGGGATGCTGGGATGCTTGTAAGGCCTAACAAACATCTTCCACCAATACGTTCGTTGCCCTTGTCTTTGGTGCTATTGAGGGCCTTACAAACATCCTCCACTTACACCTTTGCTGCTGATGGCCTCTGGTGCCTGCTGTAGGGCCTTGCAAACGTCCTCCACTTACACCTTTTCTGCCGATGGTCTCTGGTATTGTGTTGCAGATTGCAGAGCGCCATCAACTGCGCCTGATTGCTGCAGACCCTGAGCCACCTATAGAGCAGCAGCAGTCACCTGCCCACCCTCTTGCTTCCTCTAGTACGCAAGGAGAGGACCAACCTTCTAACCAGCATGGCTCATCACCAGCAGCAGCTCCAAGCGGGGTGTGCCTTGTACTGGGCAGTGAGGGCCAAGGCCTCAGCCCAGCAACATCAAGGGTCTGTGTTCCTGTGGCGGTTCCCATGGCGGGCAGGTAAGGGCTGTTGAGCAGGGAAAATGGGCTGAGAGGGTGTGCCTGCCCTCTTGTTCCTGTGACTGGATTATCTGTTGGGGAATGTGGAGTGAGGCACTCTCACATTTTTAGCAGGCCTGCCTTGCCGCATCAAGCGTACTTTCATCATTCTTTTTTAACTTTGATGCTCAATGAGGCTGACAACAATCATTGTCAAGATCAATCATGGGGTACTGCTGACTACTTGTGCTTACCATGAGTTACTCAGCACTCACCCTCCCCATCCACATCAACCTGTTTTTCCTTGTTCCTCTTGACGGGGGCAGATTCAGAGTGCTTCGGCCTAGGCATCCTCTTTTCCTTGATTTGTGAGGAACTGCTATCTAGAAAAAAGAAAAGATAAGACTACACAAGCCAGGTCCAGCTGCGTGCATTAAGGAAAGTTTTCCTAACTAGCAAGCTAATCGACCTCATAGCTCTCTCTACAAGCCCCTGAAATGCTCCGAAGCAAGGCCGTGGCGGATGTTGTAATGATATCTACAAAGCGTGTCTGAGCTGCTTTCACCAAGTCCAATGGAAATCCTTATTACTGTCTATTTGATATGACTTATGGTTGCAGGATGGAATCGTTGAACGTGGGCATTGCTGGCGGGATTTTGATGTGGGCACTCAGTGAAGGCGGTGCACCCAAACTGCTTACGCGTTTGGATAGTCTTGGCTTGCTTTCCACAGCAGGTCGATAACCAGCATTGAAGTAGGAGTGATACTTTGGGCCTTGCCCTTATGAACTCACACTATGGGTTCAAGGTATGAGTCTTCATTACGCATTATCGTCTGAGTCCAATGTACTCCAAAGTTAATGATTTCTTATCCATTTCTAATACATAATTGTATTGAGCTATTTTTCTATGAGATACCCGTTCTCTTCTTGAAGCTTGCGTTCTGTTAAGTTCTACTGATCAGCCTGCCCCTCGATTGGCTGGTCTGTTCGCTCCAGCAGGCTGAGATTCTTGTTCCCTTGTTAACAATTCTATCAGAGAGGGTTATCTGAAGCCTGAAAACAGGTGTTTTATTACCAAGTGCTCCCTGCATATGTGTGCCCCGGCAGGCTGTTTTAAAGGTCTGGTAGCTGTCTGCAGCACTAGAGCTTAGCAGTGTGAACCCTAGTTTTCACCACCAATCCCCATTTCAGACCCCCTTCTGCACCACATTGGGTGATGTGGAGTCCTTAAATGAAAAGAATACCATTGCAAAAGAAATGGTGTGAAAAGACCCAGAGGCTGTAGAATTCAATGGTTACAATGGGGGGTGACCTTCAGCCAGGTCGTTTGGCTGATCGGCTTGTGGCTGGTCTCTGCCAGCCAAAAATAAATTCATAAGCTCAGACACAAAAAAGAAAATCTTTGCGTTTCGCTGATGAAGGAGCTGATAAACAAATTGAGAGCTCACTTGATGCAGTAAAAAAGGTTGAGTCTCAAGAATATCCTGGAAGTAAGGTTCAAAAAGCACTTGATACTTGCGGCGCAGAGAACAAACTTGTCCATCAGTACAGTTAAAAAGGACATGTGCTTCATTTTGAGTTTGCTTGCAAGGACACCTGTCACACAAAGAGGTACCATCATCCTGCCAAACAGCCGATTCAACTTTTAAAGTATGAGCACGAAGCCGGAACCTGCTCACATTTCGCATAACTTGCTTAGGCAAATCCAAAAAAAGATACCAAGGCAGGGGTGCATAGGTTTGGCGAGCGTTGCAAGCAAAAGGAGTAGCAAACCAAGCTTGGTAAGTTGCTAGTTTATTGTTGTTTCCCCTTGGATCCACTGGCTCAGCTTCTCTACAAACTCCTTGCAATCTGCACCTCAAATCTGCACTAAAATCATTCATGGAAATGGCACCTCCTGACCTCACAGCCTGCTCAAAAATTTCAGAACCACACAAACCTTGGAAGGCTTGAATTAACTGCGCTGTCCAGCACTTGTCATCCTTAAGTTGTAACTTCAAATCGGCTTGCATAACACGGTGTAAAGTACTATTTGTACCAAGCATGCTGTTGTACAGCTTGACTGCAGCTCTAAACCAATAGTACTGCAGTGGTTGATGCCCACATTCTCTCAAAACAGCCCAGTTAGTGGTAGTTCGCTTCACACCCAAGGTACCTTTCAAGAAGTTCAGGTGCAAAGTTTGCAGAGCACTAGAGAACTCTTTGCCTGCCTGCATGAAATTCAGAATTCCATTCATTTCCTTGGAAAAATCCAGCAGGGAGGCAGAGCGCGGGGTGCCAAAAAGGTCAATTGTTTGACTTCATTCTTTCCTTTTTACGGATAGGTGGATGTGAGCTTTGTTCATGGAAGTGCGAAATACAACATTGTTCCTGACAGTCAATTTGGTTTTTTCCAGGCCGCAACACCTTACAGTCACTTCTTATCTTCAGGCACCTAAAGCATGCAGCTCAAACATTTCAACCTCAAGGCTCCCCACGTTTATATGCCACCTTTATTGATTTCAAACAGGCATATGACTCAATACCCAGAGGCAGATCGTGGAAACACTTACACAAATGCCAGATGCCCAGCCAGCTTATCTCCATCATTAAAGACCTCTACCGAGATGACAAATGCATCCTTATTGATGGAGATAAACGGGCAAGTGTCCAGCCAACGCACGGAGTTAAACAAGGGTGCCCACTGTCACCGCTCCTATTCTCAATCTATGTTAATGACATTGGCTGCATCACAGATGGGGAAACAGGCGTATTGACAGGCTTACCAAATTTTCATGTTTCTCATATGCTTTATGCAGATGACCTCGCTTTGACTGCAAACAACCACACCCACATGCAAGCCATGTTAAACAAGTTGCAGGGTTATGCAATCAGAAAATGTCTGACGGTCAACACAAAAAAGTCTGAGGTCGTCTGCTTCAATTCCAGAGCTGACACTCTTCCCCAACTGTTGTATGATGGTGAAAACCTGCCTTACACTGATTCTTTTAAATATCTGGGTATGGTCTGTGACAAACGTCTCAACCTTTCCACTGCTGCTGAGGCTGCTCTGAAACCATGCATGGCGGGGACTTATCGTGTCAAAACCTTTGCTCACGACCACAACCTTACAAATTGGCTGCATGCGCGCATCTGGCTATTGAAAACGTATGCTATCCCAGCAGGAATGTACGCTAGCCAGATATGGGCCACTCCTTACTTACGGCAGGGCGCAGAAGTGGACAACCTGTTGCAGAAGTGGATCCTGAACGTTTTGCGGAACCTTCTTGGAGTGAAATCCACAACACCATCTTGGAGCATTTTACGAGAATGTGGCATTGAACCATTTGAGTTCAATTGGTTTCGTGCCACTATGCGCTTCTACAACTCGCTTACTAAATGCAACAGTCTCCTTCTCAAAAAATTTTTTCATGCTGACATCAGCCTTAGCTCCATGACTGATTCTTGTTGGACGTCCCACCTCTTATCTGGATGGTTTGGCTCACTCGGATCTGAGGAAACGTCAAACTATGGCTTGTGGCCCTGTGAACCTCAGTCAATTTGTGGTGGACCTGAGATCTAGACACCTGGGCTATTGGAACCAATTTGCAGCCCCTGATCCAAGAGTAAGCAACAGTAAGTGGCTGACTTACCATCAATGGTGCGCTCTCCCTGTCAGAAATGCACATGCCATTCACCCCCCTTATACAATGCCTAAATACATGTACATGGATCTTCCCCATCATGTCCTTCGCAACACTGCCAGATTCAGGCTGCGGGTACACGCTCTCCGAGTTGAACGGGCAACTTGGTCCAATAGTACTTCTCCGGTCTGTGATATCTGTGATTCTGATGACATACAAGATGAAAAACATGTGTTGTTCAGATGCTCCAATCCCCAGGTCTGCTCTCTCCGTCAAAAGTATGCCTCACTTTTTGAGCACAACTTCTCTTTCCTACACCTCCACGTCTCCCACAGGATGCCCTGTCTAGGCACCATTCACCATGTGAATTCCCAGGATATCAATGTTTTTCTGAACCAAGATAACAACAAACTTCCTTTTTTTCTTCATGACCTCATGTGTATTTATGAACAGGCTAGTAGTCAAACGTCTTGACTGAGGCCTTTTTCCCTTGTAACCCTTGTAACCTTGTACATGGAAGAATGGAGCAGGAGGGAACCCCCACCCTCGTGCTCCTACCCCCCTTATCCTCCCAGATTATACTAGATTTAGATTTACACGGGGGGACCTTCAGCCAGACTGTTCGGCTGATCGGCCTGTGACTGGTCCTCGCCAGTCAACATAATGTCCATAAGCTCAGAAACAAACGAAAAAAGCTTGTTGTGTTGAAAGAAAAGAAAAAGAAAAAACTACGTAGGCAGAGAAAACTCTCCCTACATCAATTAAGGAAAGAGAGACACATTGGCTCAAAGAGCCGTGAGTCTCCCTGACCAGAAGATGAGAGGGGAGTTAGTGTGGGTCAGGTGGGTTTCTGGCAGCACGCTGCTCCAGGGCACCAGTGTTATGATGAGTGCTTTTATTTTCAATGGCACGTCTGGTAGAGGTAAGTTTGTGCGCAAATTGTACAGAATGGGCATGGAGTTTTCTTGTGTTTCAGATCTTTGTGAGTCAATCCTTAATTTTTTTAATTGATCAAGGATATGGGCATTGTAGATAGTCCCACCCACACCCAGGAGGATAGGGTGGATAGTAATCTCTGCACCTTGGAGTTGTTTGCACAGTTCACTGTGTTGTTGCTGTGAGCCTTCTAGCTGGGCACCAGGCCTCGTATCTTCACAGTACTTGATTTCTATTAAGTGAATATGGCGGGCTGGAGTTGTGCTACTCCCCATACTGCGCAGTACCCAGTTTGAGGGTGGAGTGTGTGGTCTGTTTGCGTTGGTTAGGTGAGGAGTAACCAAGATTGCATCAGGGCGGCCGGAGTTGCGTCTGGTTTGCATAGAAACCGTGGGTTTGAAGAGGTTGGGAGGTACAGCTCGATTAGAGACTTGCTCAGGGACTTGCAGGTCGTGCTGGGCCAAACGGCTTTTGTTGTCCGCATCCAACTGCACAAGATTGGCCCCATAAGAGCCTTCACTGATCAGTTTCAAAATCATCCTGCAAGCAATATTGTGACGCTCAGTTACCATGTTACGCATGACGGGGCATTGGCAGCCAGATAGGATGTGGAGAGCGCTATCCATGTGATGGCAATCAGGTAGGGGACATGTCAGGCTAGTGGATCTTTTATATCGGACCGCATGTTTCTGATTGTAGAGGGTGCCTGTGCGGTATTGGAAGACAATGCGTTTCATTCGAGTTGAGAGACCGGGCATGTTCCAAAAGGCATTGCTAATTTTCTTGCTTACTTGAGGTAGCAAGCTCTGGTAGTAAGTGTAGTAGCCTGTCTTCCTGTCAGCATAGCCCAGCTTGTGTTTAGCATACATATGGGACTTCAAAGCATTTTTAAGGTCTGGGAGGTAGCTCAGACGAGGAGAAGAAGGGTGGGATTGAGGAGGCCTAGGGTTTGCCTCTTCACTAGCCAGCCAGATTGTATTGTGGAAGGGATTTCCTCCTGGGCCAGCGCTAGGGAGTCCAGTATCAGTTAGGTTGCCATCTTTGAGGGAGGCCTGGTATTTAGCAACCTGATCTGCGCATTCATTCCCAGCTATTCCAGCATGAGACTTGACCTTGTAGAAAAAGATGTGATCTTGAGAGGCTCGGGCAAGGTTTGAAATCTTCTTCAAAACATCTCCTTGCACGTGATGTCTATGCTTTTCTGGATACAGGATTTGCTTTCTGAGTTAATGAAGTGAGCTAAGGCTGTCTGTGGCAATGTGTGTGTAATCGTGAGTGAGCGCAGCAGCAATGGCAGCGAGCTCAGTTCTTCCTATGGTATTGGTAATACCAGCGCCATTAGGCTCAACTAGTTTTTGTGAGTCACTCATAGGATGGTACACACCTGCCCCTATAACTGTCGTGCCGTTCTGGACCTGGCAACTGCCGTCTGTGTAGGCCCAAGACCTCCAGTTTGCGACTTTAAGCTGGAGGTTGGGATGGGACTGACAAGGAGCATTAACAGTAATGTCTGAAGCGGGTCTTTTGGGGCCCTTGGAAATCTGTTTCATGTCTAGGGGGAGCTTTTCACATTTTCTGATCCCGGGCATCACTTTATGTCTTGTATTCTGGATGGGATGGTTACTAACATTTCTAATACATTTTTCCATTCTGATGGCTTTGGCTAGATCCTGAAGCCAGTTACAGTTCTGGTTATTCAAGTGGACTCTTGCAGCCGTATTCCAGACTGCGATGATTTGTAAATCCCAGGTATGCTTGGGTAGGGCAGTTTCCTGGCAGACCCAGGATTGGGGTTTGTCATAGGTAAGTTTGTTTTTTGGAATGGTCCCGAGCTTGTAGCAAATGTGTGGGTAGGCATTGAGGAGTTGTGAGTAGGGGTTGGTTATCATATGCCTGCAACTTGCTGGCAGAAGCATGAAGGTGGCTGTAGCCTCCGTGTTAAGGATGGCAGAGTAGATAGCATGTCGTAGTGTTAGTTTCATGGACTTCTCATCATAGATGGGGTGGCAGATAGACATCCCGGAAAATCTCGAGGAGAGAGAATTGTAGTGGGCACCAAACAGAATGTCGCGGGGATCAGAACTCCAGTAGTGATGGTAGTGAGCGTTATGGTCCAGGGGAGAAGCCATTTTCTCTTGGGTGACATGTGCCCATTTTTGGAAGGCAGAGTGAATATGAGGTGGGAGGGTCCGTGAGAAGGAATCTTTAATCATTTTGCTTTGATATTTGTCCTCCAATTTGGTCTTGCGGGCTAGGAGCCCCAGAATCTCAGATGCGAAGCTTGCTGGTGGGGGGCAGATGTTATCATGCAGACCTTCTGCTTTGGACCTGTGGAAAGCTGTGAAAAGGACGTCAAAGCGTTGAGGGGTTATCATCCCAACGCATTTGCCTGTATTGTAGACGCAGGCCACTCTTGATTTGTAGATATCAGGGAGGGTGAGGGTAGGTGGGATAGATGGTGTGGGGCTTTCAAGCGTTTCTGTTGGGGGATGATTTGAAGAAGGTTCAGGATTGTGTTTGACAAGGTCTATCTCTTGGACCCAGAACTCACAAGTGCCAGTGGGTTTGATGTCCGTTTGCGGATTGGTAGGGTGTATGTCAAAGATGATTTTGTTGCAAAGTTCTATGTCTAATTTTTGACTCCAGGTGCTATTTGTATCAGATTTGTTGAACCCTTGCCTCTCGAAATTGGAGAGGGCAGAGTCTGCTGTGGGTAGGAGAAGGTTGGGTTTGCTTAGCTGAGATTCAAACTCCTGTATACGCTGGTCGAAGATGGGCCAGCTGGTTTTTAATCCTTCTGGCTCCCATGATGATAACCAACAAACCCTAATCAGTTCTTCTTTAGACTTATGTGCTCTGTTAATTTTGTCTTCGTTGCTGAGGCTAGCACAGGCGGGACAGGCCCAGGCTTCAGCTGCGCTCACCTCTTGCCTTTGGTCATCGTTATAGCATCCGAGTTCTCTCATGCATTTCCAGTGGTAGGTACGTCCGCACACATCACAGACATACATGTCAAGGTAGGGGGGCTCCGAGTTGATAGGCTCCAGGCCTCCGTGGTAGTTGCATATCTGGCAACATGCGCACTCAATGTCTGTGCGAGCAGCTGTGCAGATGCTTGCTGGTTGGAAGCTAGCTTTCTTGAAGAGGGGCAGGGCCCACTTCTCTATTATCATGGGCTCGTAGTGTGTGTGGTATTGCTTCTGTTGGGGTGAGGGGTCATTGCTCATGTCCTTTCTCTTGGCTGAGTAAATTCTCCATGCGTCTATATGTGTGATGTGAATGTCATTATAGTAGACAGCGTTAATGGCGTGGTTGGCTGTGGCTTCTTGAGCCAGCTTTTTCATCAAATTTTCTTTTTACCTCCAGACATCGTTTCCTTGCCAATTTGGAGCTAGAGGGTAGATGGTAAGGGTCTGAAGTTCTGCCTCTACATGGAGCATAGCTTTCCTCTTTCTGTTCCAGTACGCTTATGAACTTGCTAGCACCAGACGCACCCTTGAGAACAATTATCTCAACTCTCATCACCGAGATCAGACACAGGCTACTGCTAGCAACCCTCCTGATCCCCATTGACGTCTTCCTTGTTTCTCTTGGTGAAGGGGATACACAGTGCCTCGGCCCTAGGTAGCCTCTTTTCCTTAATTGATGTGGGGAGCAATTGACTGCCTGCGTAGTTTTTTCTTTTCCTTGGGGGGTATATACAACCGAAACTGGATAATTCAGAAAGCAGAAATCAGATTACCTTGGGTAGATAATAAAATTTAGAAATTACCCAGGATCGCGTTTCCAAACTTGAGTAACTGCAAGAAGGATTTTCCAGAAATGCTCCTTGGCAAGAAATGCCGAGTTGTGGGCACATTCTGATGCTTTAATCATCGCTGTGAGGTGCTATGCGGGCCGCTGCTGACAGCCGGGGAAGCTTTCCTCCAGAACAAACAATACTTGTCAAACACACACCCTGCATCAATTCCATGCATGCAATATAAGCCTTGCTGTCAACTAAATATGCCGAGACAAGCTTAGTCTGCGCGTGGGACTGCAATTGCTATGAGTTGTGTGAGCTGCGCAGAAAATACAAGGACCTGTTCATTGATCTTTTTAAACCGTTACATACTTTTGCCCAGCTTCCAAACACTGATTTTGTTCCTTTCTTGGCGAGCTTTCACGTTGTGACTAATCTTGAGGTCAATGTTTTTCTAAATCAAGACTCGCACAGATTTCCAAAATTTTTGTCTGAACTGGTTTAAATTTTTGATGCTGGATGAGAATGTATCACCAGCAGCCGATCAGCCAGATTTTCGGGCTGTAGGCCAACCCCTTGTAACCCTTAGTCTGCGCGTGGGACGCGCATGCAGGCCATGACACGCCCTGCAGACCACCTTTCAAGGTCAAGAAGGTCCTCGGAGGCTTCAACAGCTGGCCATCCGAGAAGAAAATTTTTGAGATCTTTTACTTTTGTAGGGAGGTCGGGTAGGAAGAGCAGAAATGCAATTTTTATCTCTTGGATATCCAAAACAATAACCCAAGGGTGTTAATGCAGTTATCGAGTAATTCTTTTCTTTACCCAATTGTTGTAATCAGTCCCTTGTTATTGGACTCCCATGATTCTCTTAGAAGGAAACCTTCACATATTTTTCTGACTTCCCACTGAAAATCGTTGTCAATGAGAAATTCGCTTCTATTACTTTTGAGCTAATTCTTACAAAGAATAGTATGATGCCTTCCAATTGCTGGAGCAGATTAATGACTATCATGAGTTTGCAGTAACAGCTATGCAATCCTTTCCTTACTATCAATTCCTGACGTTATGGGCCTTTCCTGTTCTGATGGTTCTGTCCTGCAGCCAAGCTACCTGGATGAAAATCAAATCCCATTGTAACCCTGCAACCTTACGGCTTTATACACTTCTCATTGCAAAAATGAAAAATAGAGAATGACATGGCTTACAAAGAGCTGTCTCCCTGCACCACGTCAACACTAATGAGCTTCTTGGCTTTTGGCCTCCAATAATATAAAACCGGGGGTTTATACCTCACTCCCAGCAACTAAGTTAAGCACTTTACTCCAACAAAGAAGTTGCTGTTATCAAAAGCTGACCTTTGATCTGTTTGTGGCACAGGGTACAGCAAAGCAATGCAAGCCACAGGATCAATCAATCATGGACAGACCAGGAAAGACGCTTCCTCTGCGTTTGCCCTGCTGTTGCGTGGTGCTGTGTACACTGCTTGCCTATTACCAACTTCCACAGCCCCAGGTACTACAGCTGGTTGCTGCTGCTGCTGCTGCTGCTGCTGCTTGCCTGCTGCCGAAAGTGCTTCACTGCTACTGCCACTGCCATCTGCATCCCCCTTCTTCTCCTGCTTGCTTTGTTTGTACTTGGCAGCCGCCAGGGCAGCGGCACGCAGGCGGCTACTTGAAGCGCTTAGCTGCACAGACTGGTCCAAATAATTGCTACTTCCACCACTGCCCTGTGCCTCTGAGCCTGGCTGCTCTGCTTGGCCAGCAACACTTGCTTCTGGCAGGCTGCTGTGCTTCACATTGAGAAGTCCCTCAGGCTCTGCATTTGTGTGGGTGCTGTGCTTGAGTCCGTGTTCGGCATCAGAGCTGTGATGTGAACCAGGGGCGTGCTGCGAGGGATCGTTCACGCGCTGCTCCTGCTCCGCTACCAGGTGGTGCTCGCCAAGCATGCCAATTGCCATGGCAGGGAGCTGTTGCCCTTGCTCTTTTTCTTGCTGCTGCTGCTGCTGCTGCTGCTGCTGCTGCAGGGCTGCCTGAAGTGCTTGGCTGCGTGCAATGCTCAAGGGCGTGCGCGTGCGGTGCTGCTGGGGGATGGCGGCTGCAATGCTGGGTGGAATGGGAGCCTGGTTCCCCATAGGGTGGTAGCTCTGCTGCTGCTGATGGAGCCCTGCAAATGGGGCCTCCTCGCTGCTGGCGCTTTTGCTGTTGTTGCTGCTGCTGCTGCTACCGCTGCGAGCCTTGCGCATGGTGTACTCCTTTGAGCGCACCCACTGCATCGGGCATACCAAAAGGAGGACTTTGGAGGCAAGGGCAAAGGATTCCAATGAGCACCTCTTCATTCCAATACAACCCATGCCTTTTGTCACGAGGATGTTGTGAGGACCAATGAGAGACAGAGAGCAGAGGGTACCAATGCACAATGCAATCTTGATGGTAGGCCTGTTTAATTGTGCATTCCATGCTCTACGCCCATCCGGCTAAGCATGCTTCAATCTGCAGCCCTGGATTTTAACACGTATGCAAAAATCATTGAACTTGATGCAAGCTACAGAGGAGCAAGCTACAGAGGACAAGCAATGTCGTGGCCCAACTTGCACTTTGAACTGACCATAAATGTTGGTCAAAAGTACGGCATTCCAAGCTTAAATGCTTAAGCACATACCTGCTTTACTGAGTTGGGGACAACCTCCAATGTGTACAAGCTGTTGCAGTTTGTGCCATCTGTATGATGAACGCGTAATCAAGTAGTGTTTTTTAACATTGGGAATGTGATCGCTGCTGCTAAAACCTTTGGCCCTTGCAAACCCTAAGACGCTTAAAAGGAGAGATAAAGGATGATAAATTTACTGTAATCCAGCTCGGTTTAGAGGAATGACAAAGGGCCATGCCCGTCGCTTCTTTGTGCTTTATCAAATTGCCCAAGAATTAGCAGTATACGCAGCAACAAGCACAAGCTGCAAGTCACTGATCTTAGAAGCGAAGGTGTTGATCCAGCAAGTCAAATGGCACTACATGACAAACACACCTGGCTTTCGGAAGTGGGTGGCCCCAGCACCCCTTTTGCTTCCCAAGGATTGCTCCCCAACAAGTTCTGTGACCTGGAAACCAAGAAGGCGAGGGCGGGAGGCATCGTAAGCGACGCTGAAAAATTGGCGAAGCCAGACCTTATATACCTGAAGGCTTGAGTCATGACTCCACTGAGTTGCAAGAGTCATAATGCCCATGACAGCACTAGAGCACGCCATGATGCACATGCAAGTGCGAACGCCATGTATTGCTACATGTATTGCTGTGCGCATTGCTGCATGATGCCTGTTGCTTGCATTCTACATGATGTTTGCATGCATTCTGCGTTGCAATTGCGGAGGGCATGCAGGCTGCTCAACCAACCCAGTCTCCTGGGCTTAAACCAAACCAGGCCATGCACCAGAGACACACAATCCTTACAGCACAAGGTTAAGGGGTCCTGCTCCTTATTGCACCTGCAAAGCGTGCCAGGCTTCTTTTCTCAACTTTTTGTGCACAGAAGTCACAGTCCAAGGTTGAACTGCAGAAACCATTGCAATTGAAATACTAGAAAGCTGATGAAGCATCGGCAACCTGGAATCATCCGCAATTGGATTTTGTCTCAGGCCGCTCTTGAGCCCCGAACTCAGCAGCTGAGCATCAGTGTGCTGATTTAGCCTGTAACATCAGGTGCTGTTCGTGGGCGTGGGGTGGCCGGGCTGGGCCCCGAGACACATCAGCTTCACCTTGGCTACCAAACTTTTGCGATGATATTGCCCACAGCAACGCCTGGCCAACCAAGCACAAATTCTCCGGCAAAACTTTTTTCTCATCAAGTATGCCGAGTTTCAGGGCATGGGGTGTGCTGTGTTGACTATGCTGGCCACCTCCTGCTCAGCTACCAAATGAAGTGTTTTCAGAACTCTTTGCCCATGGCCTCCCCCACTTAAAAAACACTGCAGGGCGGCCTAAAAATTGCTGTTTGGCAAGCTTGCCAAGTTCCAGGGTGGGGGTGCGCTGGGCGAGCCATGCTGGCCACCTCCTGCTCAGCTACCAGACAGAAAAGTTTCAGAGCACTTTGCACAGGGCACCATACCCCCGACGTCACAGGACTGATTAGAGAAGTTTGCTTGACCTGCATGTCAGGTTTCAGGGCGAGGGGTGCACTGGGCTGGCCAGGGTTCACACCTAGCTATGAAATTTACCAGGAAACAGGCAAACCTAGGGGCTTCGCCAAAAAAAACAAGCTAATATTTTGGGCAGCAAAGCGATACAGTTTTGCCTGCTGTTTGGGATTTCTCAACTTCCAAGCCCTCCAGAGGAGACAGTGTAAGTCTTCCAGCTTGCTTAGGCCTGGTTACAATCAGCCGCGATGGAGTCTAAGTTGGGTCTTTTCTCAAATTTTAAAGGGCAGCTTCTTATGCGTTTGCGGTTTGCAGGACAATAAAATAAGCCCAACACTTCAATCCGTCTGTAAAAAGTCCATCTGAGTGAATGCTAATCCAATTTCAAGAGAAAATTGCAGACCAACTTGGACTTGAAGGTTGGTCACACTGGGAAATTTGCTCCAGTCGAGCCAAGTCGAAAAAAGGCAGAGAGGTTGCTGAATAACTTACTTTTGGTGCACAGCCATGCACAGAATGATTCAAGCCGGCGAGTGGCTGGCTTGCGTGCAGTGTTTCTGCCCTTTAGATCTCCATGGCTCAACATCTTCACTACCAGCTTTTTTATGCTGAAAGGAGTGAAATAAACTTACAGACACAAGGCCAGGCGTGCAGACACGGGGGCAGGCCAGTGTTGCCTGCATGCAAAACCACTCGCTTCCCACCCGCAGCGAACGATGCATGCTTTCCCCCTTCCCCCTTGCTCTTTCTGGCTATCCAATACCATGATGTCAGTGCTGGTGCAAAAGGTGAGCCGCTAAGTCGGAGAATTCCGCTGGTCAAACCCTTCAGAAGGGTTCACCTATGTGCGCCATGCCATTTCCTGCTGCTGCTTGCCTCCCCAACTACCGCACGCAAACAGGCAAGCCTGCCCAAGGCTAGTAGCTTCCCGCTGACGAGGGCAATCCTGCTCCATCTCCCTCCGTAGCTTTCTCTGCAGCTCCTGGAGAGGGAGCGTGTCCTACATTATGGCGTCTCCGTCTCTCATGCTAGGTCCTTGTCTATTCCCCCATCAAATTACGGTAACACTCTTGAAAATGCTATTTCATGATTACATGTTCGACAGGAATTATCCCCTGCACCCTCTTCATTCTCAATGGCTTGCGGAGAGGGAACCCCCTCCGCGCCTCCCTGGCCAAGTTCGGGAGGAGGGCATACCCAACTGGAAACACCATTGCCGCCCCTCCCGCCATTTGGAACATCCCAGCTTGGACCCCAACTCAAACCCCAACTGGGACCCCAACATCCCTAGTGTAAACAGGGCCGTAGATGTGAAGCCTTTATGCCCCAGTGGTATCAACACGAGTGGTATCAATAAGGAGTGGATAGGCTTGCTTCCCGAGTCCATACCCAAAGCCATCCCAGTCAACTCCTTGCCTCTTACCATCCATCCCCATGCGCCCACTAGGATTTCAGTACATGTTGCTACAAAGGAGGCCGTCCACCTTAGTTTCAAGCCATGCTGGCAGATCCTGTACATCAGCAATTGCGACACCTGGACATGTATACTGTCACACAGCATCAAAACTTTACATTGTACTCGTTTGTGGACAGGACGCGTCATGCGGTCTCCCAGCCTGCTCATTCCTTTTTTGATGACATGCCATATGAACATAACATTTTGTGCTTCCTATCCCAACCTGCCTTACACATCCGTCCTTTCACACACGCGCTGCATCATACATTGTGTTGATGCACAGGGAACACACCTGTGCTTTCACTCGGGGCAGCTCGTGCAGCAGCCGTCGCCTCAAGCTCACCAGCTCCACCAGCTGCTCACAGGTCACACCTGCGGCAGCAAACCATAATGATAAATGTGATTAATTGTGAGTATCGTAATGAGGCTCACCGGCTTTGCCCGCTGCTTATGGGTCAAACCTGCAGCATATATCAGCTGTTCAAGCATGGAAGTAACTTGAGCGCTTCCAGTCACTCTGCTGTATGAGTTGCTAAATTGCAAGGAGCTGAAGAAACAGCCGAAACTTTCAGCTTACATTGAAAGCAAGCGAGCCCATTCCTGTTACGAAAACCTTTGACAGACAAGCATGCACACCTTCAACAGGATGGGGATAACATGTAGGATTGGCAAGAGCCCAAGGATAGTGGTCCGCGCCTGAATGGCTGGACGGCAAAGCAAGCAACTTTTGACACTTTTCTTTGCTTCTTCCGTGCTTCTACTCCGCATTTGGCAGAAGTCCATTGCTGAAACTCTCTGAAAAACATGTAATCATTTGAATTTTGCCAGCCCCACAGTTGCTATTCATGCTTGAGCTCACAATTTTACTTTTTTTGCCCATGGTCATGCACTGCTCTTTAGGCTCGCGGTCATGCAGGCGAGTGCCAGTAGTCTATCACTGTGTGGAATGTCATACACCTGCGACATGGTTTCTGTGGGGCAGAACAGCGCAGATTTTGGATGCCTCAAGCAGGCATTGATAACCTCAATCCAAGGAGAGGGGAGGCACAGGCGAAGGACCTGAGGCTGACTAGACAAATCATTGGTGCAAAAGCATGCCTTCCCTGTTTTCACCCACACAGGAGTAGGCACTGCTGCACCAACCACCTTTCTCTTACCCACCCACCTTCCAGCGTCCCCAACACCTCATCATACAATGCCAACCGAGACGCTGCATCGTAGGTGAGCAGGCTGCGGTTGTTGCTCAGCTGCCTGGCTGCCTGCGCTGCTTTAGGGCCAAGCTCCGCCTGCAATGCAGGAATGCAGCATGTATGCCTGCCAACAGGTCGATGGCTGAGAGGGTCTCCTATTTTTCCTTCATGAAACAATAATCTAGGTCAGTCTTATTGATATCATTGGAAGGAGTGCATCCATGAAGGCCTGCGTGTAAGGCAGTGCAAAAGTCAAAAGTATCATGGAAAAGTGCCAGCAGTATCTAAGGCAAATGTCCCAGCCTGTGGGAAGATACCAGCAAAAAAAAAGACTCTGCCCCTGACCTGCAACTGTCTGTAGGCCCGGAGTGCAGCAAAATAGTCTCCACACACTTCCTGCAGGTGCACATACAGGGTTTTCAGTCAGGTTGTCAAAAATCCTTTTGGCAAGGGTTTTATTGTTTCCTTCCAAGCCCTGTCAATAATGTATGTTATAATGTATAACGCCATTCCAAATCCTGCCACTTGAGTTGAAGTTGCAGTGTGTGTGTGTGTGTGTGTGTGTGTGCGTGTGTGTGTGTGTGTGTGTGTGTGTGTGTGTGTGTGTGTGTGTGTGTGTGTGTGTGTGTGTGTGTGTGTGTGTGTGTGTGTGTGTGTGTGTGTGTGTGTGTGTGCGCGCGTGTGTTGTGTGTGTGTGTGTGCGCGTGTGTGTATTTGTGTGTGCTTGTGTGTGTGTGTGCTTGTGTGTGTGTGTGTGTGTGTGTGTGTGTGTGTGTGTGTGTGTGTGTGTGTGTGTGTGTGTGTGTGTGTGTGTGTGTGTGTGTGTGTGTGCGCGCCCTAATAAAATAAGCTTCTGCTCGAGTACAGGTTCCCACCTGTACTTCATCCTGCAAGTTATTCTGGCGTTGAAGGGCTGCGGAGGGCGGTGTGACGGGCTGAGAGGGCAGTGCATGAGGCGTTGTTACGTTTCTGCTGACGAGCTGCTCTGCACGTCTTGATGATTTTGCCACACGCCGCGCATTGATGCGTGTCCTCCTAGAAGCTACCAAAGCAGGTACTACAGGAACCTGATGTTGCCCGCAACCACTCGAGACACTCCGATACTGGATGACCATTTTGACGTTTACTTTCTTGAATGACAATTACAATTACAAGTCCAGCCGATCGGCAACAAGTATCCGTTGCAAGGCAAGATTGAGAGGTTCAAAAAAAAAGGAACAGTATCCTCCTAAAATTACAATTATTTCTTATCTCCGAAGCCCTCGTAGGCAATACTGCTCTCTAGTTTCTTCGCTTCCACCATCTTCCGTACAGCCTGCGGACAAAAGAAGGGCATGAATTGCTTGGAGCAGCACATTTATCAGCTGCTCAGCAAAACTAGAAATATGATAACCAAGAGCGGAGTCGCAAGACTGAAAAAAAGATTAGCAACTTGTGTGTCCGGCAGCAACCTGAAAAATCGCAAATCAGGTGGAATAGTGTCACAATTTCCTCTGTGACATGAACCTTGTCCAGCAAATGATTGTCCCAGACAATCATAGAGAACAAAACTGCACCAAATAATCATGCCCTGAGAGGCCCAAAGAAGTTTGGGGGACAGGTTTAGGAATGGCGACCCTCCTCTGAGCATGTTTTACTCGAGCAGATTTGCTCGTTAAATATCTTAGTATTCTGAACCATCCTGCAAATCCTCCTGCAAAAAACTGTTTTTGAGGGGTGCAGGATGACTGCGGGACCACCAAAAACCAAGGGCCCCAGGAAAGTGCGGGTTAGTAAAAATTGATGCGTTTGAGAAAAATTGAAGGTCAAAAAGCCTTAGGTGGCTACTGCGCCTGTGGGATTGAGCACGATTGTTAAAACAGTTTGCTGAGAGGGTTTTGCCAGGGGGGCAGGTTTGTAAAAAAATGATTGGCTTCAGGAGTGTAAGGTGAGCACGTGTATGGTACAATCCATCCATTTCTGCGCAGATATTTAAAGCAGGATGCTTCCAGGACTATGCTATGGAGAAGGTTCCAGCCACATTCCAAGTACAGAAAATGAAACGTTACTTGATTATGATGTCAGGAGTGTTACTGTTACGTCAGTGTGCAGGGAGATCCAGAGTCCAGTGAAATTTGAAGCTAAGTTGGGCACAACCTGTAGGAGCTAGGCCTCTGATCGACACTAAATTTTTGTTGATGCTTTTAATCGCATGATGCTTTTAATCGCAAAGTTCAACAGGTTTTGGGAGTCATATGCTGCGACAGGGAGGGTTGTGGCTTCAAAAGTTGACACCTTATTCAAGCTGTCAGACTCCTTGACTAATGTAACCATCATCAAGCTGTCAGGAAAGGTGCTTACCTTCATGAAGTCTTCTTGAACGACATAGTCACGCTCATCACGGATTGCAAACATGCCTGCCTCTGTACAGATGTTGCGCAAGTCAGCGCCGTTGAAGTTTTCCCCAAGCTGCGACGTGGCAGGCGTTGGTTATAGGATTCAGATATCTAAGCATAAATGGCTAAGAGAGTGCCCAGCTTAAGAAGTATACACAGCAGAAAAGCCATATTGCAAAAACGCTTGCTCATGTTCAGCTCTGCCCCTTGCTCACCTTGACAACAGCCTCATAGTCAATGTCCCCATGCTTGGACAGGCTCTGGGCATGAATTTTCAAGATCTCCATACGCGCTACAAAAGAGGAAAGACAAAGGCATGAAGAGCCAAGTTGTCAGCAGGATTTGAGAGAAAAGAGCTCTTTGCTGCTGTACAGTATGAGGTTGGATCTCTGGTCCGCAATGCAGGAGCGAATTGATCTGTGAATTGTGTAATTCACAATGCTGCATTGCAAATGGACTCAGTAGGTTTGCGTCTGGAAAAGTTGTGCACAGAGCCCAGGTACAATGTACAGAACTTGATGCTTTAAGCTTGATTGCCCTCAGACAATCTCAATTCCCCTCATCTACTTCCAACTTCACAACAACTCCGTCATATTCGACGCATGGGTAAAGCCAAAAATGTAGACACCCCACTCACCATTTTCATTTGGCAAAGGAATCTCAATCTTGCGGTCCAGTCGCCCCGGCCGTAGCAATGCAGGGTCTAATACATCTGGCCTATTAGTGGCCATGATCATCTTGACCTGCATGCATGAATCAGGTGAGCACATCTCTAACTTGATCTCATCTTGACTAGAATCTTTGTAAAGCTCAACGATTGTGGAGTTCATACAGAAAGTGCCATAGCTCATGTTATGTTACTGCTTCCAAATGCAAGTCTTCTACCAGCAATTCACAGCCACAGCATTTGAGCCCTCTGCAAGTGTACTTCCTTGCACACATGGCTGAGAGAGGGACGCACCTGAACAGACCATACCTCTAGTATTCACTTGCTTTTGTGGCTCTTGTAACATTCATGCTAGTCCTTTTACACTTTGGCAAACCAATGGCAAGTTGAAGAGCTAAACTGCTTCACTCACCTTGCCTACTATGTCAAACCCATCCAATTGGCTGAGCAGCTCCATCAATGTGCGCTGGATCTCTCGATCAGCACTGGTGCCTTCACTGAAGCGCCGCCCTCCAATGGCATCTATCTCATCCATGAAAATTACACACGGCTGGTGCTCCTTGGCATACCTGAGACCAGGAGTCAGTTCAAGAGTTGCCTCATCACTGGACCTGGATCCTTTGTATTGTTGCTCCTTTCCCTCACCTCACTCCGACCTCTCTAGAAAAAGATGGAAGTGCTCTGGAGTCGAGGACATTGCTAGTTCAGTATTTATCATTCGTGACTGTATTTTGACCTTCATACCATGCCGCCCTTAAAGTGGAAAGCAACCCCCACTTCACTTTTAGAGAAGGTGAAGGAAAAAAGCGGAATGCACTGCCAAGGTACAATGCATGTCATTTGTGGGCTTCAGTGCCCTACAGGGAATGAACTCTTAGGAAACATATATGCAAAATATATGCACAAGCTACAGCATAATGACATGAGATAGAGAGCTCCAAACACAAGGTACCCTGAAAGTAGTAAAGTAGTATTTAAAGTAGTAAATTTAAAAGGTTCTGAACCATACTAGTTGATCTCTGGAGAGCACGCATGCACGCATGCACATACACACACACACACGCACACACACACGCACACATACACACACGCCACACACACACACACACACACACACACACACACACACACACACACACACACACGCACGCACGCACGCACGCACGCACGCACGCGCTCGCGCGTGTAAGACAAAATTACATCTCATGATTTGAGCATGACTTTCTTTTTTTAGCCTTGCTTGCTTTGACCAGACTTTGCTTGCTGCCTCAAAAGATTCCTTGCCCCAAAGTAATAGCCATCACTCCAACATAAGCATCAAAGGCCCAAGACTACACAAAAAAACGTGCGCACCCACCCGAACATTTCTCTGATGATGCGTGCGCTCTCTCCAATGTATTTATCTACGATGGCGCTAGCCACCACCTGCAAAGGGAGTGCACAGAGCAGGTTGGAGCTCAGAGCTTCATGTTGTGCATCGAGACCCGTAAATTCGACGCATTGTGGCAGCACCATGAAACAGCATGGTGGATCTGGGCACACGGAGAGGGAGCACAACCCAGGAGCACAGGTCTCAGCAGGAGACGCCAAACCTCCCTGAAGCACGACAGCCTCCACTTCTTCAGAACAAACCCTTAAAATGCTGGCACCGAACGAGCAGGACCGTTTATTGAACTATATAACACATGGACTTAATCATTGCGCATACTAGGCAGTGGAAGGCCACGAGGGTCGGCACTGCCAAGCAGTGGCAAGGTAAGCAGGTGCTGGCTGCGCTGTGCTGAGCTGGAGGGTGGTGGTTAAGTTCATCCACTTCACAAGTGATTTCCAAGGCGCATGAAGCTTAGGTCTGCTGCTCTGCGCGGTAGGCAACGGAAGGCAGGCAGGAGCCGGCTGCGCAGTTAATCAGCCCACTGGGACCCAGGTTGCCCTAGTGAACCAGCAATACACTGACACCAGCACACCCACGCACACAGGGGTTTCGACGCAGGGAGAGATGCTGGTATTACATGGTAAACAGCCGTGGCGGGGGACAACAAGCCTAGCCTTCAACACACCACCTGTCAGCGACTCCATCCCCTAGTGGCACAGGGCCCTTCTATCAACAAGGCTTATGGTGTAAAGCATACAAAGCACTCTGAAGCAAAAAGAGCTCAGGTTAGAAGTGGGATAAGCATGAGTAGCCGCAGTCCCCAGCTGTCAAAGCCTTTCCAGTCTTGCTGTTTATGCTTTTACGACTCCAGTTTTCCTGAGGGTTTCTGGAAGTTTTGAGTGACAGAGGCTGGGACACTCAACATGCTCAGTGGAACAACCCAACCAAGGATGTTTGCTAATCCAGCTAGTAAAGCATTACATGAGGGTGCAGACATGGCCGGCTTCATATTTAAGCACCCCTCGTATCCCTGACTGCAGGACACCAAAAATGGATACAGGTACGTCTCCCTATGCTTGGCACACCTTCAAGAAATTTGCTTCAATGTTGCAGGCGATAGCCTTCGCCAACAGCGTCTTGCCTGTGCCAGGGGGCCCATATAATAATACACCTGCGCGCATGCAACCCACAGGTTGTTGGAGTGCTGTCCTCTTACAGGTTGTCAAGTTTCAGCAACCGCTGCCTGAGCAGTGTGTGCATTACAATGCATACGTGCAGCTCCCCACATCAAGCTGTGCGCATACGTTCTTTTCTTACTCAGACCACCACCCTCGCCCTGCAGCCTGCCTACCTTTAGGGGGCTTGATGCCTACTCGCAGAAACAGCTCAGGGTTCATGAGGGGCAGCTCAATGCTCTCTCGCAACTCTCGAATCTGCTCGCCCAAGCCACCGATCGAGGAGTAGTCCACCTTGCCCGGGTCCTCATTCACCATGTTGAACACCATGGGATCCACCTGCAACGTGGTGGAATGTAAGCGCACACTTCCATTAAAGGCTGCGCTGCAACACCGCACTTAGGACTGCATGCAGACATGACTGTGTGCTCAGCTGATGTAGAGCTGAAGCACGTGGGCATGTTCATGCAATAGACTTGGGTGCTTGTGCAACTCCATGGCTCCGCAGCAATTTAGCGTGATGATGCAAGGAAACAGCAATGCAGCCGTTGATGCATAGAAAACAGCAATTGAAATCCTTAATGCACCAAAAACAAGAAAGCTTAGACTTACAGTGCAAGCAGACACATGCCTTGCATCCATGCATTAGGGTATAAGTGTGCATGCGTGTGTGTGTGCATGTCCGTGCGTGCGTGCGTGCGTGTGTGTGTGTGTGTGTGTGTGCATGTGCGTGCGTGCGTGTGCTGCATGTGTGCCTGTGTGTGCGCGTGCGTGTGTGCCTGTGTGTGTTTGTGTGTATGTGTGCGCGCGTGCATGTGTATGTGTGTGCATGCGTGTGTGTGCGTGCGTGTGTATGTGTATGTGTGTGCATGCGTGTGCATGCGTGTGTGTGTGTGCTGTGTGTACACGCGTGTGCATGTGTGCGTGCGGGCATGCATGTGCACATGTGTGTGTGTGTTTCCAAATCTGCCGAGCGTGTCGCATGCAAGTCATGGGTGATTCCATGCACGAGCAAATATGAATGCGCTGAAGGATCATCAGGCTGATCACCATCATCATCATTCACCAGCTTCACAAATGCTCAGAGCAAACCTCTTTTTTAAAGCGCATGCTAGCATTCCTTGGGACATGCCTTCCCACACAGCCTGTATCCCTTTCTCTCTGCAGTTTCAACTGCAAAGCGCATCCCCTTCGGAAGGGGAAGCCTGGACGGGAACAGCTGTTGCTGGTGCGCATGGGGGCATGCACACAGGTGCTGCTGGGCCGAGTGCAGCTGGGTATCCTGACTAGGAGGAAAGCAGGCCCTCCCACCTCTCTTGGCAGTGCCCTCATAATGGTGAGGGTGGTCATGTCCAGGGTGACCCGGGTGTTGGTCACTAGCTTGGACTTGTCCACCCTGCTCCGGCAGCCCACGACATACCGAGGTCCGCTGCTGGCCTTGACGATGACTGCATTGTAGTGGGGTGAGGTTTTGTGTCATCGTGAAGGAAGAGGACGAGTTCAGGACTACCTAGCAAGTTTGCCCCCTCTTCCTTTCCCACTGTCTGCCCAGATCCACCCTGCCAGCAGTGTGCACCCACAGCGCTCATCATCCAGCTGCCTCAGCACTTCTCCAATAATCTGGCCCACGCTCTGCAGGGCCTGGAGGTCGCTCTCCGTCTTGTCAAACTCTTTCTTCAGCTCCTTCACGGATTGCCGCAGCGTTTTCACCTTGCCCTCCACCTCCTTGTGTCTCAACAGCTTCTCTCGGAAATCAGCCAATGCCTTATTCTTTTGCTCATCTGCCTCTGCCATGTTTGTGTGCAGCGTGTAGCTAATAGAATATTTACAGTTTATCTCCTGTGTGAAGTGTTGCTTAAGCTGCCAGTGATCTGGACGAAAACAAACCTGCAGGCCAGTTGGGAGGAAAATCAGGAAATTAGAGTTGTCAAATAAAATTAAAGATTAATTGCAAACATTTTTATGATGTAAGTGAATTCCATCCCAGAGAAGGTGGAGCTTGCCATTGCAAGCAAGGGCAACCATGCACTCTATTGTCCTTGCACTATGAATAGCACTATGAATATCACTTTTATTTGCGCTTCCTTGCACTTTTCCTGCACTACATAAACAGCGCTTGTGCACCATTCTAGGATTGGAGGACACATGTTCATGATGCAGCTGCTGGGGATCAGAAAGCCCATGGCAGAATGTCCAGGATCCCCTCTTGTTTACAATTGTAGATTATTGGGGCAGGTGCCAGCCAATCACCGGTTCCGCGCTCTCAAGTTGGCTAGGTTTCGTGCCCACGGCTTGAAGGTTAGATCCTATAAATGGCTGGGTGGTTCAATTATTTCTGCTGAGTGTGCGTGTGCTGGATTCCAAGACGAGATACATGCTCTCTTCTATTGCACTTGCTTTGAGGTGTGTGACTGTATTTTCGGAAAATACAAGGATCTTTCTATTGATCTTTTCAAGCCGCTACATACTTTTGCCCAACTTCCTCCAAACAGACTTTATTCCTTTCTTGGCAAGCTTTCACCTTCAAGCTGATCCTGAAATCATTGCTTTCAAATTCTTCATTGGGAGTTCCTAAATGGAGACTCATATAAATTTTCTAAGTTTATGTCAGAGTTGGTTTGATTTTTGATGTTGGTTGCCAACAGTGAGATTGTTTACCTAGCAGCCGATCGGCCAGAGTCTCAGGCTGTAGGCCAAACCCCTTGTAGCCCTTCAAGATCCGACCTAGTAGGTGGCTATGTGAGATCCTTACTAGCAGGATATTTATGGATGGATCCATGAGACCCTGTCTTTTACGCACGCAGCTGGCCTTGGCATGCATAATCCATCAGGGGAGAGAGCCTATGATTGCGAAGGGCGTCAACTTTCAACCTCCAGTTTACGAGCTTTGAAGGGGATGCATGGGTTTTGGACCAATGTAGGAATACATTCACTCCATTGTCAATCCATCTGATACAACAACTTAAAATTTCTTGAAGCCTCTGAGCATTATCTAACCCGTGCCACCCCACCAAACACCAGACCACAACAAACATGATTTGTTATCTTTTCTTTCCAGTCCAACTTATGTGAGTTGAGCATTTTTTGGCCAGGCCTGGTTGCAGGTCTGTGTTTCTACTCAGCTGCCCTTGTAGGCGGACACAGCGATGTAACCTTAACTTACTCCATTGTTGCTGGGAGCTTAACCTAAAGGGGAAATTAAAACTGTAGGAGTCCTTCCTCTTGATTGTTGCAAGGAGTGAGATACAGGAAAACCTACATTGAGGGCCCCTTAGATAAGTACACCAGGAAATAAAAATTAAAATCCATAACCAGCGTAAAACATGTTGAGCATTTCTAGAACGCATCAGGAACCCATCGTGAGGCACATTCAAACTGTGAATCAAAGTATGAAACAAATGCGTGTTTTTATGTCATGCAGTTGTACAGAGTTGTGTCACGCTCTACTGGTCACATCGTGCCAGCTCAGTCAGTGCTTGACGACCCTCTGCCGCCTCCCAACAGGCCTGCGCTTGTAAGCATAGAGCTCAAGTGCAGAGCCGATCCAATCAGCATCCCGCCACCGTTGGTAGACAGGTGAGTTGGGGCCCTCCAGCCAGTGAATGCCAAAGAGGCTCTTACCCAGCGATGTCCGGTCCACCTGTGCAGGCAAGCATGTTCAGAGGAAGTCATGGGAAGTGCCCCGAGTCAGGAATGCGCTCAAGACAGGCTTGCTGCTGATTGTGCGCAAGAGGTTCATGCCTCTATCCCCGAGATAAGTGACTATACCTTGATCATGAAGTCAGGCAAATGCAGGCAAACAAATTTTTGCACGAGTAAAGGTCCAAGTTCTTTGAGCCCCTTCTTTTTTTACCATACCATCCTGGCATCTAAAATTTGGATTGCAGGGCATACTTTCAGGATCTTAGGACGTGTTCATGATCACTACAGCAATTCTCACATATAGTGGCCTTTGGCTTTTCTCAATAAGGAATCAAACGCACATCTGAAAGCCTTCTAAGCACACTCATGGCCTTAAATTGGATTGCCAGAAGCCACTGGGAAAGCCTGATTCATTGATTGAGGGGTGGGTCTGAACAGCGATGAAGCTTTTCATAAAGAAGTTGGGAGAAACCTTTTCAACACTCTTTTCCACAGCAAACAAAAATTCCACGCAAGCCTACCAACGATTAGGATTCATACACTAGACAAAACGGTGCGTCCCAGAGCAGCTGGCAACACGGGTTCTTACCCACCTTCTCCCCTTGTGCCTGCGCTTGCGTGAGCTGCTGCTCTATTGCGTCTACAAGGGCACTTGCCCAAGCAGGTCTGGGGCGTATCTCAAGCGCAGCAATGCTGTAGGCCAGGCCATCCAGGTTGCGGTGGTGCATGTAGGGCACATGGGGCAGGCTGGCATCTGCAAAAAAAGGCGCAAGATAGGCAATTGGCAATATGAGTGTGCGTGTGTATATGTGCGTGTGTGAGTGTATGTGTGCGTGTGTGTTCATCCGCTGTCTCTACAACAGCTGTGTAGGATAAGTTTGCAGTGGTCAAAGTCATTCCAGTTGATTGGTTTCCTTGCCTTCAAAACAATAGATCACCTGAACCAGGAAGAAAAAACTGAATGATTGGCAAGCTCACCAAAGAGACCATAAATTTGACTGCAAGAGCGGCCAAGGCACCGCTGACAAGTGAAGGGAGCGTCGCAAGCAACGCTAAAAAGTTGGCAAAGCCAGTCCTTCCTGACACAGAGGTGGTATTGATATGCAGTGCCTGGGGCAACAACAGGACCTGCCTGCAGCAGGCCATGCCTTGTTCATGCATGCATAACTGAATGCGCACCATGCAATCTGCTCCTGCCTTTCATTGCTTACTTGATCCCTCAGACAACCAGCAGCAGATCAAACACCAGAGGCTCCCTCATCAACACACCAGGGCAGGGGGTGCAGGTCCTGCTCCAGATCGCATCAGCAGGTTCCTTTCAAACTTTTGTGCTCTCACCTCTCATCTCGCGGTGCATGCCACACCGGTGTCAGAACATAAATAAAAAACACCATTGCAATTGGAATAATGCAATTCTGTTCTTTCCTCAGCAAGCTGGAATGGTCCAGTTGGACTGCAAAGTCCCTGGAACGGGCATCCCCGGGGTCCAGACCCAGCAAGGGCATCCACAAAAGTATTCTGATGAAATCTATGTTGACTGGAGCTGTTCTGGGGGCTTGTATGGGAGCAACTGGCCAGCTCCTCTCAGTTGCCCAACATAATGATGTGTCCCGCAGTTCTGCCCACTGCACTGGAAGCCACCAAAACTTGGGAAACCCGGTAAGGAGTCTTGCTGGTTCTGCATGCCAAGTCCAGGCCCAATGGTAGGCTGGCTGACTCAGGCCAAGAACTGCCTGCAAAAGTCTTCAAAAACCTTCTGCACCTCCAGCTCCTGCCTCCCAACCCCACCCCCCCTGACACTGCAAGGCTACCTAGAACTTTTGTTTGGGAGGGAAGCCAAAATTCCAGGGCGGGGGGTGCCCTGGGCGGGCCAGGGCAGCCAGGTGTGAACTTTACTGGAAGCCGGCAACCCTAGGGGCTTCCGCCCCAGGAAGGGGGCTTCGCCAAAAATCTTAACAAAGCTGAACTGATGTTTCTCCTCTGTATCAATAAGCAAAGTTCCCTGGTTGATTTGAATGCTGCACTAAAGCATACTTAACGCCTGAAGGCCATACGCTCGAGCATAACCACAATCAAAATTAGACGCCATCCACTTCATGCTCATGCCAAGATGCTCACCAAAATCGCTCCATTGAAGGTATGGGCTTATGCCTTGCTCCTTGCACCTGGCAACTTTCAGACCTTGAAAAATAAACAACTCATCGCAGCAGCGCAGTGTCATTAAGGATACAATATAGATCCCATGCAAGTTGGAATAGAAAAAAGCCATTGGCCTGAGACAAGTTTGCTGGATCTTTCTGGTGGGATGCAATGTTCAGGCTTGGTTTACCTCCATGCCCAGCACTGGGTAAGAAAACAAGTGGAAAATGTTGAGCCAGGTAGTGTCAAGAGGAGCAAATCCAGGGTAGACAGAATTCCACATACCGTAGCAGCACTAATGTATTGCGAGACTGATTTATTGCGAGGTCCCAAAATGTTTTCATTAATATTTTTGCAAACATTATGGGCTTGCGAGGCCTGCCAGAAAAACTCAAAGGTTGCGAACTTCTGCGTGTTTGCGTCTCATACACACTGGCTTTTGGTCTTCACTCACCCCTTCCTCCAAATCTTCATCTCTAAGAGTCTTAAGAGCCCTCTGCCTTCCCCTGTCCCTGCCCTACCTGCCCCACCTGCCTCCCTCCTGATGTATGTAATGCAAGCGCGTGCTGACACCCTCCTCCCACTGCCAGTCCTGGCTTTGATGGGGAGCAGCTCAACCCACATTACCTTGAGGGGCAAGTGGTGCCTGACCCAAAGGCAGGATTTTGGGCCCCCTAAGGGAAAGGGGTCCAGACAGGCAGGGTGGGGAAGGAGGTGGCTGCACATGCAATTGCAGCAGCAGAGCTTCATGGGCAGACCATTGTTATCCTCGTGCTTCTGCTTGGTACAGCCCACATTGAAAAGAAGTCTCTGCCACTTATCAGCATGTAGCAGCATTCTGGGGCCTGATTGAAAGCTAAATACAAACCGACACCCTTTGCGAGGCCTTGAAAAAAGTAATTTTCAAACGCACTTCATATTACGAGAAATCCTGATAATTATTTAATTAATTGCAATACCCCCAGTGCTGCTGCGGTAAATTAGCGCCAAACCTACATTATAGATGTGCTCCACGTATGCGTTTATATGAAGAAGATGATGTGCAATTCTATCTCTTGTATCGTAATCGTAAAACAGTTTAAAAATATTGTGAGATAGATATACTAGAACGACAAGCGAATATGTGCATCAACAGATAGAAACGTGTATGGCTAGGGACAAGCCGGCTGTTGAAGTCAAGGTTTATAACACATCTGTTCTGGCCCATCAAACTTTGCCCGCTGCACCCCAGGCCACCAAACCTATCACATTCTTTGGATATAAACCAAATTACTAAAATACTTGGCAAGGCTTTCAAGTTTTTTTTTCACAGCCCCCAGGATCCAACGACGGGCTGGCCAGGTATGCTGGCCTGCCATTCCAAATAAAATCAAGGCATCTGGAAAGATGGCACATCTCTTAAACCACTCTGACAGTGGCAGGCTCTGCATGCCTTTGAATGAGAGGCTCATGAGATTTGGAGGGCAGGGGCGGTGAGAGTGAGCAGCCCTGCATCTGGTTTGTGACATTGGTTGAAATTTTGCGGCCCTCAGGGCATCAACCCAGGAGGGGGCTTTGTAAGAACATATCGGTAAGCTGGCCTCCAATTACAGCCTAGACAAGCTAACAAAACTGCCCAAATTGTAAGTCATGGGCATTTCCATACAGCAGCAGCACCCACCAAAAAAGGCGTCCAGCCAGTCTTCAGGTGGCTGCACATGCAGCACTGCCAGGCCTGTGAGGAGCCCCTCAAAGACAAGCCCAAACTTGCTGCTCACATGCAGACTGGAGCTGCTCTTGGTGGTGGCTCGCTTACGCACTTCCTCGTCTTCCAGGAGGCCTTGAGGTGACCCATAGTGGTCATGCTCCTTGTGAGCACCAAGACTACCAACGGGCCCATTGACGCCATCCTGGGCCCCTGGTTTCCCTGCATCTGCAGTGCTGCTGGACTCCTCATTTTCCAGCTCACAAGCCTTGGGTGCCCCTGCACCCCGAGCACAGGCAAGGCCAAGCAGTACCCCTGGCTGGTGCTGCTCTGCACAAGCCTGACCTCCGGTGTCAGCGATAACTGCGTGCAAAGAGCCCTCTGACTGCCAGCCGTGCTCCGTTTCTGAGAGTGTGCTGCTACGCCGGACTGTGCTGTGCAGCAGGCTTTCACCACCGCCATCATTGCTGGTAGCGCTGCCCTGCTCATCATTTCTTCTGCTGCTACCGCTGCTGCTACTGCTGCCCTGCCAGCTATGCAGAAGGGGCTTTGTGGCCTGGAAAAAGGCTGCCATCCAGCGCTGCAAATATAATGTGTGTGTGTGTGTATGTGTGTGTTTGTGTGCGCTCGCGCACATGTATGAGTGCATGCATGTGAACCTGCTCCAAGTGCATTGCAGAAGAAAGTGACCATCCTTGGTGTGAGCGTTTACGCAGAGGCATGCCTTGTGGAAGGCTGTAGTCAGCCTGATCCTGGATGTGCATCACAGCTCAAAAACCAAGCACAGAAAGGGTGCTCATCATGGACACAAAGCACGTGAGGGTCTGGAGTGCAGACAGACCAAGTCAAGGCACAACAAACACACACGTACAGACACGTACACACACATTCACACACCTTGCTGGGCGATACCTCCAGCGCCGCAAGGCTGGTCAGAATCCGCGAATAGCCGTGGAGGTCCAAGGGAGAACCCAAGTCATCTGCCTCAACCAGCCACCTCTGCTGTTTGGAAAACCTTCGCACAGAGGGCAGGTCCGTGTGAGCTATGCTTAGCAGGAAGGCGTTGCACTTCCAAAAGGAATCTCAGGCTAGAATCTAGGTTGGCAAAGCTGCTTATTGCGACAAGCAATTCCGGGCAAACTGGTCTGCAACAGAGAGCAAGTACTGAGAAAGAACAAAATGGGAGAGCTAGGCCATCTTCAATTTTCTTGCATAACAAGGGTCAATCTGAAGCTGTCAGATGCCCTCCTTGAAACCAGAAAGCAGGCTGATCCGCGGCTGAAGCCCCCCCCCGGCTAGGCAAATGAGTGTCAATAACTTTGTAACTACATAAGTTGCCTATTCCTGCACCAATCTAGTCCCTGAAAAGTGCGTTGAGTAGCTGTTTGCGAGCTCTTCAAGTTGCTATAGGATGGGGCTAAGGGGTGCAGTGTGTGGCTGGCACAAACGAAAACCATTGTGATAATTAGCTCCACATGCCAACTTTTCACCATAACTCTATGCTTGTTACATACAAACATATTTGGTTTGCTTGGGGCACAGAAAGCTGCACGCAGAATGCATGAACAGATTGATGACACTCTTAGGGGGGGTCCGGCTGCAGAGAGGACCAGCACCAATTCATTGGAAACCAGATAGCACCTCCTTGGTTAAGTACAAGCCAGCACAGACAACAGCAATGATCCCTACCAGCAAAGGGAAAAAATCACACAATTGAACCAAAGCAGATCCAGCTAGATATCAGCCATGCATTTTTACTTTCAACATGAGCTCTCACACGCACTGCCAGTAATATCCCTAGCACAAAGCACGTTGTTTTTCATGAAGTGACTAGATGGCGTACTTGGTGTTCAAAATTGTGGTCAAGCTTGAAAGTCTAGTAGCCTTTGGACAAGAAGAGAAAACGCCGAAGACAATTTTTCGAAGTTCCAGATAGCTCTAAGGATGTCCTTCCAAGCAGGCACGTGGAGATGAGCAGGTGTGCACGTAAACACATTCAAATCAAAACCAGTGGTGTAAAAAATTGCTTGTAGGACTTGAACAAATACAAAGTTTGTTTAAGATGCTTTCATTGTGAATTGGAGGTTCTCCCTTCTTTTTTGAAAAGGTTTTAAGTCTCTGTCCATGAAATCTGCACTTGATTTGCGACTTAGGTAGCATACCTGTAAAAGGATAGGATAAATCAACCTCCAAGCTTTCACGCCTTGCCCCCTTCATTTCGTGTGAACAGCCTCCTTCTGAGCGCCATTAAAGCCAACCTCACCTGTCTGAAAGAATGCTCCTGGATCGAGGCCCATGCTGATCACCTTGTGTGCCCTCTCTCGCAGAGATGCAGTGCAACATAATGCGGCCAACCACCTGCATGTTTGCATCAGCATGGTCACACGCTGATCACCTTGTGTGCCCTCTCTCGCAGAGATGCAGTGCAACATGATGCGGCCAACCACCTGCATGTTTGCATCAGCATGGTCACATGCTCATGTGCGCATGGGCAGGTTTGTTTGATGCACTTAGAATCACGTGTGCAGTCATGCAGATTAGACAAGCATGGATTTGTACAGCTCTTACATCTTGTGCATGTGAGTGAGCAAAATTATGAAATGTGTGTTTGTGTCTGTGTGTGTTTGTCTGTGCATGTGAGCGTGTGTGCGTGTCCGTGCGTGTCATGCATCCATTTTAAAAAAAAATAATTGGACAAGCCAGGTGAGCACCCACCTTCAGGTACATTGCGAGCCAGTCAGGGGGGGGCTGGTGCCCAATTTTGACAGCAGCAGATAGAATGCATACCAGCTCTTGGGGCCTGCAAGGTGCAAGGATGTACATGCTCTCATTTACCCTTGGAAATCGTCATTCGTTTGACGAAAGGAAGGTCGGACAGGAGTATGACAGCTGCATTGGGCCAAAGTCTGCCTACAGAGTAAATGACAAAGGCACTGCCTGACTCGGCATAAAATTGGTTTGGCACAAAGTACGCAAAGCAGTGTTCTCTGTAGAGTCATTGTACTGTGTCTTTTTATATCAAGCAACCAGGGTTGCCTTCCGCTCACTTGAATTGGCCAAGCTTGTAGAACGATACGGCCCAGAACAGGTCCATCCAAGCATACTCTGGTGCAAACCTCAGACGCCCCAACGAGGCCAGAAGGTTTGTAAGCTCCTGAGGAGTGGTATGGTACATATTAGGCAGATTTTGAGCACAAAGATGCCATGCCAAAAGAAGCGGATGTAAAAAGAAAACAGTGCAATGCATTCAAGCATTTCCAGTACCATGAAGTTGAGGAAAATGAAGTGGCAGAAAGAGGTCCCAGCGGGTTGTTATGTTCTGCCATCAGATACCTTCAGAACTTAATAGGACATTGTGTTTGGCATCTGGGAAGCACGAGCAAGCAACAATTAGGAGCAGGCATCGTGATCATCACTTCTGTGACGCACCTAAGCAACACCTCATACAAGCAAGATGCATGAAACCTTTCTGAAAAAATATTTCATCATTTGCACTCCATTGCACAGCTGAAATTCTATCATAAACAAACAGTCCCAATGCCTTGCACAAAAAGAGATCAATGGTTTACGTCAGTACGCATTAAGGACGTACGAGCACACACCTGTGGCCCATAATCCGTCAGGCCCCCCTCAAAGGCCGCCACCAGCATCATCTCCAGCCACTCTGTAGGGGGTTTTAGCCCCAAGCTGCTCACAGACCACAACATGAGGCTCAGGGCATGGCCATCAAAGTCAAATGCCTGCAAGACCAAGTCAAAACCATGACCAAGTCAAATGCCCGAGTGGGCATCATAGTCGAAAGCCCAAAACGCCAGGCTCAGGGCCGGTTGCAGTCAGTTGCATAGTCTTTTCCCTCTTAGGCTGCTGGTATGGCCATCAAAGTCAGACGCCTGCACTTTCCATCCAATAGCAGAGATTAGAGCGCACACTCTGCTATGGAACTAAGGCCATGTGCTTGAGAGTTTGAACCAAGACAAGGAAGGTCTCACTGTGCGCCTTTGCATGCATCCTCAGTTGCCTTTTGTAATCCACCGCCTTTTGTAATCCACTGCGCACCCCTGCATACATCCCCAAACGCAGCATGAGTTTGTCCCCTATACCAGCAGCTCCTAAACCTCCTGAAGGTTGCCCAGAAAAACATGCTGTGCACCTCAGTGGCCTTTTGTAATCCTCAATCACATGTTCAAACATCAGCACACACAGGCAAGGCTGTTTGCAGCTCTTTCAGCACTTTTCCCTGCTTGGGTGCAAGGTGGGGTGTTGCAGGTTTCCGTTACATCATCGCCATCCCCAACAAAGAGCTCCTCTTTCGGGAAACTACACCGACCTCGCGCTGCTTCTTGCCTCCTCAATTTTGCAGCCCAGTCTACTGGAAAACTTGTTCAGCCCATTATGCTGCTGGCTTCCATTAAAAATCAACATCCTAGCATTACTTCAAGCCAGGGCTGATCAGTTCGAGAACTTTGAACTGTTTGCGAACTTAAAATTGCCAGTTTGAAGAACTTTATGTCCTGTGCCAAAAAGAGGGTGTAAGATCCCCCAAAACCCAACATGGTCCCGCTCAGGACCCTTCTCCTTGCCCATTATAATGTTTATGTAGCCTGGGGGAAAAGGGCGGGGTAGAAGGGGGTGGTTCGGGGCAGTTGCTCCCCCCCCCTTTAAAGGAAATTTCACCCCTCCCAGCCTTCTCGTCTACAGGCAAACGTTCATTCAAACAGTGCGTCGAGCCTCAACCTTTATCGAACTGTGCGCGAACTTCATTCGCCACACACCCAAACTGATCAAGCCGGCTTCAAGCCTTCTCACCTGTAGCTCAGTCTGCTGGAACACTCGGTCAGCCCACGATGCTGCTGGCTTCCATTGCAGCTTTGCCAGGGCCCACAGCATGCGGGCAATATGGCGGGGCTCGGCACTGGGCAGCGCCCGCAAGGTCGCAGCAAGGAAGCGGCCCATCCACTGGACATGGCACGTGTGTATGCATGGGGACATTGACACGATGCATCAAGAGTGTTCAGCTGAGGTAGTGGCAAGGAAGCGGCCCATCCACTGGACATGGCACAGGCGCACAAGGGGAGATTTTCACAATGCTGTGAGAAGCAAAGGGCGCGGCAAGGAACCGGTACATCCACTGGACATGACACATGTGTATGCATGGGGACATTGACACGATGCATCAAGAGTGTTCAGCTGAGGTAGTGGCAAGGAGTTGGTCCACCCACTAGACATGACACATGCGTGCGCATGGGAACGTTGCCACAGTGCATTGAGAGTGTTGGGTCCTTGCATATGGTACATGGTTGTATCTTTTTAGGCACAAAAATGGGACAAGCGAGGTGTTTTAGCAGGGTGCAACAAGGAACCAGTCCAACCACTGGACATCATGCAAGGAATCATGCGAGGAATGCAGTGTGCATGCATGGAGTGCGTGCAGTGTGCATGCATGGACATCATGCAAGGAACCAGTCCAACCACATGGAGTGCGTGCAGTCCAACATCATGCAAGGAACCAGTCCAACCACATGGAGTGCGTGCAGTGTGCATGCATGGACATCATGCAAGGAACCAGTCCAACCACTGGGCATCATGCATGCACAAGGAGAAGGTTTCCACGGTGCATTGAAAAAGTACATACACTGGACATCATGCATGCACAAGGAGAAGGTTTCCACGGTGCATTGAAAAAGTACATAGACTGGACATCAACTGCTATCGCAGGCCGTAGCAGGTAAAGGAGGTGCAAGGTGGTCAAGATCAGTGAGCAGGTGACAAGGAAGTACCGTGCCAGTACTGGGAGTATTGCGAATTGAATTAATAAATGCTGGCAGCCTTTGCAATATGGAGTCCGTCTTTAAATTACTTTTTTGAGAGCCTCGCAAAGACCCACGTTTACATCCCGCCCTCCATCAGGCCCCAGGATGGAACCTGACGCCGAGAAGCGGCAGAAGACCCTTTTTGATATGGGTTTTATGAAGCAAAGCGCAAGGAGGGCCCGCCCAGGGCACCGTCTGGGCGGGCCCTGTACAGAGGGTGCATGAGCAGGCAAGTGCCTGGTGCCATTGCTGCAAGGTCTGCTCCCCCTCCCCCCTTCAAGCAACCGCGGAAGGGGAGGCAGGGCAAAGGGAGAGGCCCAGGTTCAAGTGAGAATGCTGCTGGAGGGGCAAGCAGGGGGAAGGCTAGGGGTAGGCAAGGGGCGGAGGCAGTGGTAAGGGAGGGCATGTAAGCCTATGGAGGTGTCCTCTGAGGAAACCACTGATGAGCAGATGGATGAGGGGGGGTGAGTAGTAGGAGCAGGGAACCAAAGAGAGACGCTAAAATGCACAACTTCATAAATTTTGCAGTTTTCAGAGGCCTCTCGCAAAGACACAATACTCGCAAATAAATTGATGTAATTATGTCAGGACCTCGCAATAAAGTGTGCTTGCAATACCTTAGTACTGGCACGGTAGTCCCAAAAATGGCATCATACAAGTTCAAAGAGGGATGTAAGGAGTTCTCCTGGACATGATACTTCAAATTGTATGGAGTTCCATGAAATTCATGCAACTGTTTTGTGTTCAAGCATATGGAGTATGCAGGGGGCAAGGAGTGATGACTTTGGTATAGAGGAAGAATTTTCTGCCAACATTCCTGCCGAACAATATATTGAGATGAACAGGAGGGCGAGGTGGTGAGAGGAGGGTCCATCTCCACAGTACACACGGGAGCGAATTGTCGATGCTGAAGGCAAGGGGGGTGACATAATGCGCCTTTTTTAGTTGACAGCATGCATGTTTGGTTCTGGCGTGGACCTATCACACATCAATACAAACTATGCATGGTGTAGATTGACCTTAATTGAGTGCTGTGCTCCTGATGCTGGGCGCCCAACTGCTGCTGCTGCTGCAGTTGAGGAATGATGACACAGCTCATGATGTTCAGATCATGCATGACGATAAGCACAACTTGCAGCTGCTGCTCAAGAGAAGTAGGAGCAAGAAGTGGGAGCATCGGAATGAGGAGGCAGAGGCGCAAACAGAATCAACACGTACACAGTGTCAAAGGCCCTGGAGCTTCTAGATGGACACTCTGGCTGGTTTACAACCACCTGCACTGCGTACGCAAGGTATGATTCCTGGGAAAGGCTGCAAACTGAGCAGCTGAGGGTCCAGCAAAATGAGCAGCAGAGGGCCTGCATGAGGAGCGACACCAGCAACCCACATCAGCGGGCAGGATCCAATCAAGCAACACCACATACACAGATCTACCTGTGTGGATGGTCGAATCTCCTGAGTTGCTAGTGCCCAAAGAATGGTAGACAGGTCGTAAGCGTTGGCTCTGCCCATCCTAAGGGCACAAGCATCACAGAAGGCCTGCACATTCAGCGCACGTGGAGTTCACAAACTGTGTACCATCGGACAAGGATGCTTGTACATTGCGCACAAAGCGTAGATGGATGAACAAAGGAGGCTTGCCCATAGCACCAACTTGTGCGATTTGCAAGAAGGCCTGCAATTGAATACTGGGTACAACGGATGATAAGGCCTGCATAGTTTGCACGCATTCAGATGGGCAAGGTGTGCACACTGGAAGCAATGGACGAGAATGAAGGAATATGAATGCACACACACACACACACCTGCACTTCCTGGGAGCCCGCATCCAGGCCCAGCACTGCCGCTGCCCATGCCGCATTGCTCAGGGCATGCGGCTGCAGCCGCGGCCATTCATAGCACAGCGCATGGTGGTATGTACGTGACCAAGCGTGCGGCACGTTGTGCTGCAACCGAGCCAAGCCCCAGGCCATGTTGACCTGTAGGGACAAGCAAGGAGGAGGTTGTGGTGAATACCACTTCAGCTCAGTTATACGCCGGGTGAAGGTGACACGCGCATGAAATGAGAAGATAGGGGGTTCACAGGTGATGCACAAAGAATGGCACAACACATGGAAAAGCAAGCCACACACAGGGAAGTGCGGCCTCAATTTATGGAGTGACCAAGCTCAGGTTGTTTGAGGTGATTAATGGAAGGGGCGCATTGACTGCTGGCTTCTGCCTGTAAACTTGTGTGAGCCTGAGAAGGGGTGCATCATCCTGCAGCAGTGCTGGGCCCTATGCCAAGCAAAAGCACATGGGTGGCAAAAAGGGTGCCATGCCTTGATGTGTGCTACGCAACGAGCAACAGAATTCCAAGAGGCATGGGCTCATCGGGTGCTTACAAGGCTGGTGCGCTCTTCAAGCAAATGCAGCAGTAATCAGAGGCAGATTTTGGACGGCAGCGGCTGCTGGTCGCAACTTGGTCTGGATAACCTTGGCACCTACCAAATGAAAGGGCTAGAAGCCTGCGCGCTGAGCTGCACTGCTGTGTGCACCTGGGCTAACAGATTGTCTAACCACATGAAAGGGCTCAAATCCTGCGCGCTTAGCCGCACTTCTGCTTGCATCTGGACCTGCCAAATAGACCTACCAAATGGAAGGGCTCAAAGTCTGCACGCTGAGCCACGCTGGGCCTTGCGTCTGGCCCTGTTGCAGTGCTCGTGGCCTCAGAGATAGCAGTGCCCATCTGGTCCAGCGCCCCTGCCTGCCCATCATTGCAGCGTTTATCATCACAGAGAACATCTGACCCTGGTGCAGCGACTTGGGCCTCAGGGATGCCTGACCAATTGCTGTTGCTGCTGCTGCTGCTTCTGCTACCCCAGCTGCTGTTGATGGAGCCAGCCTGGGTGGCGCCAGGTAGTGTAAGCAAGCCGCCACCATTCCCCCATTCCAGCTCCTTCCCTTTGCTGCCCCGGGACGGATCGATGTCCATACTATGCTGCACATTGGGGCCAACAGAAAGCATGGCCCCTTGGGTATTCCCATCAACATCAGCACCAGCTGCCCAGTCATGGCTCCTGCTGTCTTTAACTGCCTCCGCTCCTCCACTCCATAAGCTGCTGCTGTCGGCATAACCATCCGAGGTGCCGCCCCGAGAGGAGGCCAAACTGGCAATGCCCTCCCCATTTCCTGGCTCCCTGAGCCCATCCCTTGCTTGCCACAAGTCTCCTGACCCCGGTGCCTCCTGACGTCCCGCGTCTCTTGGTACCAATTCAGAATCCCAAGGCCCATCTTTTGCTTGTGATGTCATGCCACCAGGCCCATCTTTGGCTTGAGGTGCCGTGCCACCACCAGCCAAGGAATCCAAAGAGTCTGTGAAATGCATGGGGAGCTGGGGAGGGTCATGGCTGCCTGGCGCCTCAGCATGCGGCTCCGTTGGTGCGTCAGAGCCGCCAGGGGTGTCTGCACACAGGGTGAGCAGAGAGCCACTGCTTTTGCCGCTGCTACTGCTGCTGACGCTACTGCTGCTGACGCTGCTGCTGCTGCTGCTGCTGCTGCTGCTGCTGCTGCCACCATTGTACACGCCATGAGGCGTACTGCGCGACACTTGCTCGCTCGACCTAGCCCCATCAATACGGGAAGTGTCGTTCGCCTGCATCGCCTCTCTGGCATCCAACAGGGCAGCTGCTGTATGGCACAGATCATCCAGCCAAGCTGCGCCAGGGTCCAGGTTGAGGCTCCCCAGGGACCATGCCAAGGTGCTCAGCTGCGGCAGACTGCAAGCATGTGAGCATGTGAGCATGTGAGCAGGCTGAGGCTGCCCACGGACCACGTCAAGGTCCTCTGCTGCGGCAGGCGAAGAGCATGTGAGCGTGATGCAGGCTGTAAGCATGCGCCAACATGTTCAGATTTGTCGGAAGGGCGGCTGCTGCATTTTGCCAGGCGTGAGATGAGCTTTGGCAGCGCTGCTTGGTGCCACAATGCTCAGTATAGTTCATGTGCATCGGAGGGGCGGCTGCTGCAGTTGGCCAGGCGTGAGATGCGCTTTGGCAGCGCTAGTTGGTGTGTGAGTGTGTTCTGTTGTGCATCAGCTAGGTGGGCAGCGTGCTGACACTGCCAGCCCAGCATGCAAAAGCTGCCCCAGCAGACTGGTGCTTGGTTGCGCAGCCAGGTTCTTGATATTGTTTCAGGAAAGGAGGAGGGTGCAAGCATTACTCGGGCTAGAAGGCATGCCAGGTGCAAAATCAGAAGCAGATGCCCTTGGCAAAGCTGTGCGGGGTGATGCAGGCATGGTTGGTCTTGGGCTTTCCAGCAAGAACGGCTGTGATAGACCAGATGGAAAAAAGGACAGTGGCAGTGGTGAGATCGGTACACCACCCGCTTAAAGTCAGCTAAGACCTGTTTCTTGCCTGGACGTACACTACACGAGCCCTGGAAGCAAGCAATGCCCTCAATGACACTGCGAGCTCATGCAGCGTCATTTCTCTGACCACCTCCCAGCCAGTTTGCACAAGCCATCAACAGAACAACGCAGCCCACCCACGGCTGACAGCTACAAGCTACATGTGCCGGCCACACACATATGAACCTTGAGCTGAGCTATTCTTGTGGGCAGGTGCAGCATGTAGCCCTGCCCTGACCAGCCCTACCCTACCCCGCCCTACTCTTTCCTTTGCTTTCCTTCCCTTTGCTTTCCTTTGCTTTCCTTTGCTTTGCTTTACTTTGCTTTCCACTTACGTAAACCCAGGCATCAAGCTGCGTGCATGGTCCAAAAAAGCGGTGGACCATGCAGAAGTGGTGTGCACTTGCAGGCGCGCGAGGGCATGCAGGGAGGCAGTAACCTCTGCCGTGCCGAAGCTGGGGATGAGGGGGAAGGACGCATCCAGGACCAGGTCTATGGTCTTGGCCAACTGCAGGCGGGCTACCTGCAGGCGCACACACCATGAAGCATGCAGGCGAGCACGTAATGAGGCATGCAGGACACCATCAGACCATGACACAGGACATCATGGGGCATGCAAGTGCATACCGCGAGGCTTCTGTATAAGCAAGCATTAAGCTGTCCAACGTTTCGAAGGGTCTTATGCTTTTGTTATTTGCAGCCTGGCTGCCTGCAAGCGCACACCATGAGGCAAGCAGTCACACTTTAACGGTAGGTCTGTTGCACCTGTATCGTGGCAAGCTGCCGGTGAAACTATGACTGGGTGAGGGCCAAAAAAGGTGTGTGGGTCCACAGAAATGCAGGTTTGGGGACACACAGCAGACAGGAGGCACAGGGAGACAGAAGCAACAAGAGACACAGGAGACAACAGGGAGACAGAAGCAACAAGAGACACAGGATGCACTGGGAGACAGAAGCAACAGGAGACACGGGATGCACAGGGAGACAGAAGCAACAGGAGACACAGGAGACACATGAGGCAAGGGAAAAACAGGAGACACAGGGAGAAACTGGTGCAGAGGAAACAAGCAGGTCAGACAGGGCAAGCAAGCCCAAGAGGCAAAGGAGTGCTTCTCATTCAGTGGACAGCGGTTGGGGTGCTTGGGGCTGCCAGGCATCCCTCTTTGCTACACCACAGCTGCCTTCACAGGCAGGCACAGCTGTGCAATCTTCTTTGTTTCCTTTCCTTGCGCAGCCATCCTTGAGTGTTTGTATCCTTCCCTTGGGAAAGCCAAGTGGCAGGATGTAGCAGGAAGGAAATGGGAGCAAGGACAACGGGCCCAGAGACTCCATTTGCCTAAGCTGCTTCCCTATTCAGTCATGACAGGTCATGACTCATCATGACCCACACCCACCTCTTCCCTCTGACGTTTACCCCTAGGGGTTCTCACTGATGCTGGCACAGGAGCAGGTGGTGAAGCTGCTTGCTGCTTCTGGGCCCACCCCCGCCGGCTGGGAGCCAGGCCCCCATTGGGTAAGGCAGGTGCAGCAGCAGGGTCTCGTGTGGACGGCGCGATTGCCGATTTGCGCAGCGCGTACCGGGAGTCTGCACCCATAAGCCGCCGCACCTGCAATGTGGTGTGTGTGTGTGTGTGTGCATGTGTGTGTAACGTGTGTGTGCGCGCACGCCTTCTCACCATGACAAGCAACTGACCACATGCCCCCATAGAAGGCCCATATTGAAAGAGAGACGTCGCCACTGAACAGCTCTCTCATGCTGCGCCTTCCGAGGCAGTGCTACATAACCCTTCGCAATGACAACGGCTATCCCCCCTTTTCCATTGCTGCTCCCCCTGTTCCCATTGCTACCTGAGTCAGAGCAAGCGCTATGTGAAGTGCACTCAGCACTGGATGGCCTATGTTGGCGTGCATGAGGTCCCTGAGCGATGCCAGGTCCTGAGTGGCCTGAATGGCCCTCCCCAGCTCCTGTGTGTGAGTGTGAGTGTGTGTGTGTGTGTGTGCACGCGCGCGCACACTCCAGTCAAAGGTGTTCAGTGGAGCAACAAGTGAGTTTGGGTGTCGGTACGGAATCTCGTCATGAAGGGGACGCCTAGGAGGAGCGAAAGGTGTTCACAATGCCACTAGTTCATCAACACTAGCACTGTCAAGACCTAGCCCCGCTGGCTCTCCAGCCCAAATGCTTTTCAAGCAACAGAGGAAACAATTTAATAGAGCCAGCAGCACTTAGTGCTTTTGGATTAGTAAGCACATGCGTCAGTCACGGCAGGGTGCCAGAAAATAATGAAGATGTGTGCTGACAAGCAGGAATTCATCTCACCTGTTGCTGCTCAGCACTCGCACCCTCCTGCTGGGTAGGTGGGGCTGGATGCCAAGAGGATTGGTGCCGGAAGTAATGCTGCGGGTGGGGAGGCGCTGGCCTGCTTGCTTGCCAGAGCTGCTGCTGCTGCTGCTGCTGCTGCTGCTGCTGCTGCTGTACTCCCTGCTCACTCAGCCAAAACTGCAGCACTCCTTGCTGCAGACTGCGCGGTCTCTCTGCCAATTCTCCTGCACGCAGCTCATGCTCCTCACGTCCCTGGCTTTGCGGCCTATGGGGATGCCAGTACTGTGCATGCTGGCTTGCTACCTCAGCCTCAAATGTGAAATTGGCTTGCTGTTGCTCCTGCTGCCGCTCCTGCTGCTGCTGCTGCGAAGTTTGAGGTTCAGGCGAGAAAGCTGGCTGGCATGCTGGCCTGGGATGCAGGGGCTGGATGGCATGGGGCTGCTGTCTTACGGACGGAGGAAACAGGATGGCAGCCACATTGGCCACTTCACCGTGCATCCTTGGGCTACCTTTGCCTTGTGCTGAGGGCGGTCCTCGGGCATCTGGCATGGTATGCAGGCGCTGAGGGACATGGGGGCATGGCCAAATGGGTGTGCATGCCACCTTGTGCTGGGGTTGGCTGGGGCTTCTGTCATGGTGCGTCCATTTTGCATTAATGCTTGCACTAAGGGCATGAACGTTGCTGCCCCTAGTGGCTGAGTTCATTTTTCCAGGGCTCCATTCTGTATCATAACAATTATGAGCATGTGGTTGTTAGGTCTAAAGCAAGAAAGGGTCTGAAACAAAAGGAGGGGAAAGTTTTGAAATGAGATTACTCAATGATTAAAATTTTTCTCAACAAGTCTTGTCCGTCACAGAGCTCAGGCGGTTACAAACGGCAACTAATTATGTTGTTTCGAAACCAGACTGTTTTGTGCATAAGCAATAAATAAGAAGGCAAACAGCGCAAGCCTACTTGCAATATATAGTGTCATTTTCAGTGCCGGAATGACTGACCCCTGCGAACAACCACTGTGCAAGTCTAACACCCTCTACAACTTTGGGCCTGCTACAAATAGTGCGTATGTGCGCGCGCGTGTGTGTGCGCGTGTGTATGTGCGCGTGTGTATGTTTGACAAAGATTATAGTGAAACAAGGTCCTGCATCAAGTTTCAGGTACTACTTGGTGGTATCTCTGATTTCGGGGGACATAAAGTACATCAAAGGTGGCCAAACAGGCACTCATCTGTTTCCTGCGCAGATCCTGACAACCAGCTCTATGGCAGTGCACGGCCAGGGGCACAGGCGCAGAGATGTTATAATCCTAATGATGTAGTCACTGTCAAGGAAGGTGGGGAGCGCTGGTTTCTAAGGATACACACTAAGTCCCTCTATATTTTTGGACATAAGCCTCATTTGACATTGGTGCACCAAATGACCAATTCGCCATGCAACAAACCATGCTTGCAGTTGAAGAGTTTGCCAAGTTCATGAAACCTCACGGGATACAGCATGCTGTGGGGCTTCTATCAGAGAGTGAGATTGCAACGTTTGAAAGGCCGCCATCACAGGTCCTTAAGTAAGTATCTGGAGCAAGTGCTGCTGGCCATAGGATTGGCTTAGGATTGTCCAAGATGAAATCTTGGAATGAGCTATCCTTTGAAATGCCTGTGTCCCCACCAGCAACCTAGCAGTGGCTTCATCTGGCTTCGAATCCACACAATGCGCATTGCATGCAGATTGATTGACTTACTGAGCAATGTCCACTCCAATCATTGAATGTCTGCACTCACGGCTGTACTGAGCTGTCCCTTCTCCTGATTTCTTCTGCTCGTGCCACATGGCGTGTATATGTTTGCGTCGCATGCAGGCAGCAAGGGATTCATGCTACCAATTTTGACCTTAAAAGCTTTGCTGATGAGCCAGCACTCGCTAAAGAGGTGCTTGCATATATGAGAGCAAGGGCATCCGGACAAAAGGTATGTCTCCCTATCTTTTTATGGTCACCTTGTCTGTTTTAAATCTCCGAGCGTCATCAGAATGAGAAAAGCCTTATTGTAAGGGTGTGGGAGAAAAGGTATACTCGAGATGTTTCGAAGAGGTTTCCCAAGCCTCTTATAATCGTTACACTTATTGGCTTGGCGCTTGTTGTTCAATCCTCCCTGTCTTTTTTATATCATTTCATGGTGATGCTCATTATTTCGGTGTGATTGCACATGTAATGATGAATTCTATGAGTGTGTGTAATGATAATTCTATGAAATGTGGAGGTGGAAAGAAGCTACACCTCCTAGGGAAGCATTGCACATGGTATCAAGGTAACATGCTGCTTTCTGTAGGCACCAGGAAATCCGGTTCTAAGATCTCCATGCAGAAAGGATCCTTCAAAGGAGGCAAAGCAAAAAATTATGCTTCAGTACAGGAGGAAGGCATACCTGTAGCTTTTATAAGGTTTAAAACAAAGAATTTGGAATTTTGAGCTTGAGAGCTATCAATCATTGGTATTATGTGGGTCCCATTGGAGAAGGCCGGTAGGGTTGGGTGGGTCTGGGAGGTTTCAATTTTCAATCCTTCCTTTTGGATTTCTAGCCACGTCTACAGCACTTTACATGAACAATCGGATCCTGAGCTCAAGACCTGTCTATTGGCACCCTTTAGGTGATAATTGGATTAAAAGGGGGCATGCATCGCATGCCTAGAAGTCGGCATCACAAGGGCATGAGTATAGGCCAAGCGGGTGTGTGGAGGCAAAGGTGCAGCAAATTTATCCAAACTTCCAGGGTAATGACAGAGTAAGGTGTGTTATTGCAAGGTAAATTCGGGATGGCAGTTTGTGGACATGCAAATGAGTTGTAGGTGCGTGGCATGCATGAGCGCCAACATCTCACTTTTTGCCCCGTAACTATCATGCTACTCTCTCCTTGGGTCCTTGAAGTATGCACATGGATGGAGATTTAAAAGAGGAGCCGTTGAGTACCCTTGTTGTATGGGTAGAGGGAATGGAAGAGGGGTTTTGGGGTCAATGGGTCAGGGGGGTCCTACCCAGATTTACATGTCGTACATAAACGTAATCATTTTTAAGAATTAGTTTTCATATCATGGTTGCCGCCTCAGTCCCACACTTCCTTGGTCCTGATACTCATGAATTGTGAAGTAAAAATTGTATGGACAAGCTGCGTACTGCTCCTGCAGGTCGCTTACAAACATGCAAGACATACGATCCCTCACAATGGAAGCTGTCCTTCAACAACGCTGGACAAAACGCATGAAGCCTAGCCGCGCACACACTGCTCTTTCAACTGCCAACCTGCTCAAATATCCCTTACACTCTTTGAAGACAAGTTCGTGAACTTGTCTGATCAGATTGTTAATTTTCACTATCATGCACATTCCTGCATGCTCGTAAGTAAGGAAAGAAAAACTTTGCAGGCAGAAAAAATTCTACCTTAATCGATTTAGGGAAAGAAGACGCATTGGCTCAAGAGAGCCGAAAGGCCCCTTCACCACAAAGCTTAAGGACAGGTGGCTAGTTGGGACCTGGGGGGGTTACTGGAGCACCCGGCTCCAGGACCTCAAAAGCAGCTATATTTCAACTGCCTACAATCATTCTGCAACCTTCAGCATTATTTTGCAGGATCATACATTTTATGTATAGTGTGCCTTTCAGTAAAACAATTTGGCGAAGCCTCCATTCAGAGGTGACCCCCGAAGGGCGTTGTCACAGGGGGCAAGCCCTATTGTTTGGGAAAATCGCACTCCTGTTCACACGAGGCCACTGAGGCTCACTCATTGCACCTCAGGCTCTGAGATTTGGAATGCCCCGATAACAAAAACTTCTAGGAGGCTTGCCAAAGTCCAGGATGCTCCTGTGCATGCACTGCTGAGCTCTGCCAACTTACCTGATAAGATAGACGAGCCAGTCAGAGGCTCCTTGAAGCAAGGATTGTCGATAATGTATGCAGCTAAAAATTTCTGCATATTCACGTGACAACGGGGTGCGCTGGTTGGCCCAAACGAGGGTTTGACCAAACTCCAGAGCGTCGTCCTGGGCACCCGGCAGCTCTTCTCCCCTCAGTTGGCGTTGCTACCACGTTGCCGCTGCACCATTAAGAGCACGCGTCCAGGGAGGGCCAGGAAACAAGTCCATGGTGCTCACTGTTACGTGCTGTGCTGCGTTTAAAAAGCATTAATTCAGGGGTCTCAGTCCTTGGCGGAAGGTCTAATTCTATCAGGCGACTGCACTTTATAATTTAATTGGAAGCACTCCCTGAATAGCTGGACCAATTGGTGACAATGAGATGTGCAAGTGCTGGTCAACGGAGAGCAATGATGCAGCAAAAGAAATAGCCCAGCCCCCCTCCAAGGACGTGCTGCAGCTAGAGTGCTGCTGTAATGTTGTTGGAGTACTACTACTCAGTGCAGTGGTGCAGCATGCTGTACGCACATGCACACACACACACATACACTCACACACACACAAAACACATACACATGCATGCATGCTCAAACAAGCACGCTTACATGCATGCACACACGCAAGCGCGGGCTTCGCCAATTTTCCGCGTTGCGTGCAACGCCTCCCCTTGTCCTCCTCCCTGTTCAGTACCTAGGTTTTCGTCTTCTCTTGTGCAGGTGCTTGTGTACTGCTGGGGTGGAGGTAGCAGGTCTGCACGGATCCTGGCATTTTTGCTGGTGGCTCTCCACAGCTTCGTAGCAGAAGAGGCAATAAAGCAGGTTTGTAGAGCTCCAGGCACCAACAGAATGGTGACCCCTGAGCAGTTGCAAGCTCTGCTTGCTTAAACACTGAGTGTATTTGAAAAAATGACCAGTGCTCTGCCCAGCGTCGAGTTGCTTTTGTTGGGGTTCTCAGGTGGGTGCTCGAGTGTGTGGTCATTTAAAGAATCAATAGTGAGGGCAAGAGGAATTGTGGCATTGCGCAACACCACCTTTACTTGTTACTGGCACTGAATTTAAATGGCCTTTCCTCAGTATTTAATGTCTGCCTTGTTTTTTTTCCAGCTGAGTTAGTTTGGTTGAGGGCTGAACACGACAGCTAAAGAGATAGTAATATAATAGTGTAGATAGTATTATGATGAACAAGGTAAGGAAAACAATAAGGAGGGGCTCTTGATGTACGTATCCAGCATTTTCCTCAGATGAAGGTCCCATCTGGTTGGGCTGCGCTGCCGTTAGAGATAGGCCCAAGAAACATACAATGGAAAATAGTTTGGCGTGTACATGCTTCTTCCTCAGGACACCGCCAACCTCTTACTGACCCTCGCTTTGGCTTGAGGCATTTCATGGTTTTTGTGGACAGTTTTCTGGCCAATTTCAATTTCACGTGGAGTAGATGTTTTTGTGTTTTAAGAGCCTTAAAACCCAAATGCATTGGAAGAGCCTTATAACAGGAGCTTCGGTTGCAGCTAACATTAATGACAGCATCTGATAAGTCCAAACAAGCCTTGAGTCAAGGTTACAAGATTACAATCGGATTTGACGTTCAGCCAGGTAGATTGGCTGCTCGGCCTGCTAAACTGTGCCAGCCACACAACTTTGGAGATGAAACAGTGAGTTTCACCGGTGTACTTCTGCAGGCAATAACAAATATCCTCAGAACACCCACGTGCCTTTCAGCTTGCCCGTAAGCTTCCTGACCACTTTGTTCAGTGTGCCCAAGCTTGTTACAGTAACCCCTTGGCGTGACATATATATATTGAACTATTGAACTTGATACATATATATACTGAACTATTGAACTTGATATATATATATTGAACTATTGAACTTGATATATATATATATTGACTATTGAACTTGATACATATATATACTGAACTATTGAACTTGATATATATACTGAACTACTGAAAGCAGAAGTACTTCTTACAGCTAGGTCCTGGAGATGGGTGCTTCCAGGAACCCTCAAGATCCCCATCAGCACTTTCTGGTCTGTAGCCTCATGGTGAAAGGGATTCATAACTCTTCTGATCCAATGTGTCCCCTTTTCCTTCAAAAGAAAGAAAGACTATTGTTATAGAGAGAGTTTTCTCTGCCTACGTAGTTTCCCTTTTTTCCTTTTCTTCTTTTCTTTTTCATAATTAACCTGAAGGTAGTGAAAAGCTATTGGCTCATCCAGAAAAGTTCTGCATCATACATAATGAGATGGAGAAATCAGAGAAGAGGTGTGCGAAATTCCCTCTAAAAGAACGCACTACCATCCTCAGGAAAAAAAGAAAAAGAAAAGAAAAGTCTACGCCAGCCAAAAGGCCGCGTGCATTAAGGAAAGGTTCCCTGACTAGCAAGCTAGAAAGGGTCTCACCAAAGGGCCCTCAAACCTAAACTAGACACAGCTAGCCTAGGAAAAAGCCAGAAACAGAGCTAATCCCCAGGATATGATAGAATCGCAAGAACAAATGAACCTGCATGCTCTTCGTCTTGGAGGCCCTTTGGTCACACACATCAGATTCAGATGTATGCTCCAGAGTGAAGTCTCAACCCTCAAGGTTTGTGCATGTAGCTGAAGGCGTGCTTTGTTTCTCAGCACGTGGTTCAAGGGTTACAAGGGGGGTTGGCCTACAGCCTGAGAAAGCAAGTTGCTTAATGGTTACAATGGGGGGTGACCTTCAGCCAGGTCGTTTGGCTGATCGGCTTGTGGCTGGTCTCTGCCAGCCAAAAATAAATCCATAAGCTCAGACATAAAAAAGAAAAGCTTTGCATTTCGCTGATGAAGGAACTGATGAACAAATTGATAGCTCACTTGATGCAGTAAAAAAGGTTGCATCTCAACAATATCCTGGAAGTAAGGTTCAAAAAGCACTTGATACTTGCGGCGCAGAGAACAGACGTGTTCATCAGTACAGTTAAAAAGGACATGTGCTTCATCTTGTGTTTGGTTGCGAGGACACCTGTCACACACTGAGGTACCATCATCCTGCCAAACAGCCGATTCAACTTTCAAAGTATGAGCACGAAGCCGGAACCTGCTCACATTACGCATAACTTGCTTAGGCAAATCCAAAAAAAAATACCAAGGCAGGGGTGCATAGGTTTGGCGAGCAAGTTGCTTACGTCCAAAAGGAAAGAAAGAAAAGATCCTCACTGACTTCTTTCTTTTGTTACTCTTGATGAAGGGGATACACGGTGCCTTGGCCCTAGGTATCCTTTTTTCCTCAATTGATGTGGGGAGTATTTTTCACTGCCTGCACAGTTTTTTTGTTCTTTCTTGCCTCAGTTCACTACCAGAGAACACTGACGCCATGACAAAAAAAAGAAAGGTCTATGCAAGCCAAAGGCTGCGTGCATTTAGGAAAGACCATGATAAAGGGATTATCCTTCACCACCGATCACAGAATTCAGTTTGGAGCGTCTATGAATGCCAACTTGAAGTCTGCAGGGAAGGTCTTTAGAGCAGCCCCTTCAAGATGTTCATTAAGTTTGACGTGCTGCTGCAGAGGCCTGGAATGGGTTTGAAGAAGAAAGAATGAACGTGCAGGCAGTGAAAACACTCTGATTCCCCACACCAATTTAGGTAAAAAGGATACATAGGGCCAATACACCGTATTCCCTTCACCAAGAGAAAAGAAAGAGTTCAAAAGGGATTAGGAGGGTTACCTGCAGTGCCCCTTGCAGTTTTTGGGTCAATTTATCTTTGTGCACGCCAAAGAACTACTGCTACTGATAGAGGGCCTTTATTTACAGTTGGGGAGTAGACCTTGCAGGCCCCTTCAATAACTCCCTGATGTCAGTCAGTAGTAACATACACATATTTGTACTACAATGGCAAAGTTTGTAGCCATACAATTTTTAAGCAATTGGCATGGCATCAGTGCCGAAACCAGGCAAAGTAGACGCCACCACGGCTTGCGTGTTCACAGAGCATGTCTTCTGGTGGTTTGGAAGTTGTGCTGAGGTCATTGCAAATGTGGGAACTGATGCTACTGGTGAGTTTGCAATTGTTGAGGCAGCAATCATTGACCACCATATCACCTCACCCAACTACCCACAGGCTGATGGCTTTGTTGAGCGCTCTGGGCAAACCATCAAGTGTTCCCTAAAGAGACATTGCGCACCCTCAGGCACCCTCTACAATCGGAAACATGCAGTCCGCTTCAAAAGATGACTCATCTTTTGGATCATCTAGTGCATGATCCACTAAAATTGTATGACCCCTCCCAGAATGTCACCGTATGGACAGTGCTCTCCACATTCTCTCAGGTTGCCAATGCCCTGTCATCCGTAACATGGTAACTGAGCGTCAAAAACATTTGCCAGCAGAATAATTTTGAAACTTTAAAAATTGAACTTCAATTTTCTTGAAGTTGTTAGCAAAGGCTCTTATGGGTCAAACCTTGTGCATATGGATGCAGCACAGACCGTTTGGCCCAGCATGACCTGCACATCCCTGAGCAAGTCTCTAATCGCGTAATATCTCCACACCTCTTTGACCCCACTGGCAGCATTCCTGATTAAGCTAGACGCAAGTTGAGCAGCCCAGGCGCTATTCTGGTCACTCCTTGCCCTGCTAACCCAAATATACCACCTACTTCCCCCTCACATTGTGAACTCCGCAGTACGAGAGGAAACGAAGAGGCAAGGAGCAGGACAAATCCAGCCAGGCAACTTGAATTGAACATTCAAACCGCCATATCCACTTAATAAAAATCAAACACTGCAAAGATACGAGGCCTGGTGCCCAGCTGGAAGGCTCACAGTGACAACACAGTGAACTATGCAAACAACTTCAAGGTGCCAAGATCACCCTCCACACAATCTTTCTGGGTGTGGGTGGGATTATCTACACTACCCATACCCTGGATCAATTTAAAAAACTAGGGATTGACCCGCTAAGGTCTACCAAGCTTGCATGTTAGCTCCATGCCCACTCTGTGTAATATGCGCAAAAACTTACCTCTACCAGATATGCCATCGGAAACAAAAATGCTCAACATAACTCTGGTGCCCTGGGGCCGCATGCTTCCAGAAACCCACCTGACCCACACTAGCTTCCCTTTTACCCTCTGGTGAGGGAGACACACGGCTCTTTGAGCCAATGTCTCTCCTTGTCCTTAATTAAGGTAGGGAGTGTTCTTACTGCCTACGTAGCTTTTTCTTTTTCTTTTGCAAAAACAGTCCTTTTCCTTAATTGATTTAGGGAGAGTTTCCTCTGCCTTCGTAGTTTTTCTTTTCTTTCAGTCAGCAAACTGAATTTGGGATGCTGCTGTGCCCTGGATTGTGTTTGGATACAATCGCTCTGTGCAGGCATCAACCAAGTAAACTCCTAACCATTTGATGTTTGCACGCATACCAATAATACCCCCTGCACAAAATAATGTGATACATCCCTGATCCTTGAGGATCCTGATATAGCTGTCAAGAGCGTCATTGAGGAAGGGAAAACTGCCAGATGGGCTCAACCGAGTCATGAATTGTCTGCTGTTGTTTGCTCCCTGCATAGGTGCCCCCAAATAGGACTTCATCTATGGTTTAAGTTTGCCAGTCAGGGGGCACCTGCCAGATTAGCCGTGACGTGAACCCTACCTTTTGACCACCAAATTCCTTTCCTGACCATCCACTGTACCAAAATTTGCAATTTTTTGATGATTTGCAGCACTACTCTCAGTAAGATACTGCAAGCAGATGTTGACATGAGCAGTCTTTCCCGTGAATGCTGGACCTCAAAATTTCTGGCTGCATGTACAGGCATCGACAGGTGCAATGTGTATACTCACTGTGTTCGGTCAGGGCAACCTATAGTCATGAGGGAGTTTGTTGTTGATCTGAGAAAAAGGCTGCGAGGTGTGTGGAATGCTGATGCCTTGGCAGAACATGGTGAACACATGAACAAATTAACCAAGTATCATCACTGGATGGCACTTCCTTTGAGACCCTTGTCTGTCCATGGCGCGCCCTTTTCTGTCCCCAGGTATTTGCATCTTAATTTGGGCAAGCGCGCGCTGAGAAACATAGCACATTTTCGCTTTCATGCTTATATCTGAAGAGTTGAGACATCACTTTGGCAGGAGCACACATCTGCTTGTGATAGGTGTGACCAAGGAGGACTCCAAGATGAAAAGCATGCCGTGTCCCTTTGTTCTTGTGCTTCTGTGTATTCTCTTTAAAGGACTTGTGCACAGTTATTTTCTGACTTCCCCTCTTCTCATATATTTTTCTGGACGAATCAGGTACTTTTTCTCCTATTCTCAAGCTAGCTCTGAGGATGTTGTTCATTTCTTGCAGAAGCAAACTAATGACACTTATCGTACTATTTCCGATCTCATGGACATTTTTTGTGCAGTTGGAACAGTTGAGCAGGCCGAGTAGCCAAACTACCTGGCTGAAGGTCAAACCCCATTGTAACTTTATAACTTTGTAACTTTTGATGATTTGGAGTCCTCGTACACAAGAGTTTTATAGCAATAAATGAAGTGAAAAGATCTAGTGATTGGTCAGATACAGAAATCTAGCCATTTTTCTGATGGAAATTCCGGCACAAGTGGTGCCAAAAGAGTCGATTGTTGACTTCCATCATGGAATAGGAAGCATGGCATGTTTCCTATTTTTGAGTATGTAGGATGTTAGCATGAAGGAAAAGGAAAAGCTATGCAGGCGGTAAACACCCCGAGCATTGATTAACAACATAATAACGCAGTAAACAACATAACAACGCAGTTCCTCCTTTCTTACATGAACTCCTTTGTCCTTAACAATTTCAGCCTGCGACCAAACTTGATCCTACTAAGATCCTCCTCATCCTATCCTATCTTCCTCAAGACAGGGACATTACCTCGTTGAATCAAAACCTCTGCTTTGACACCAATCCCTTCCCCTTTCTGGAAGCTGCAATTGCCCAGCATGCCAGCAATATAACCAGGCTTAGAAAACTGCTGTTCAAGAAGCTAAACCGGGAACCACAAGGTGACCTTGCATTTACACATTTTTGGTTTAATTTGGTAACAGGCACCTTTTGCTTCAGCTAAGCTGCCCTTGTAGGCAGGTACAGCTATGTAACCCTATCCTATCCTATCCTTGCATATCATCTTCATTGGTGTGGCAGGCACTATCTACAATGGCAACACCTTTAAACCTCTTATCAAGCGTGAGGCATACCATCAAACACCAAACCGTCAAAAACCCTGCAGTTCAAGAAACTAAAATAGGAACCACAAGGTGACCTTGCACATCATTTTCATTGGTGTGGCAGGCACCATCTACAACTTGTTTCCACAGGTGATCTCACTTGACATTTACACACAAGTTTGGTTTGGTTACAAGCAGATTTTTGCTTCAGCTAAGCTGCCCTTGTAGGCAGGTACAGCTATGTAACCCTATCCTATCCTATCCTACAACGGCAACACCATCAAACCTCTTATCAAGTGAAACATGTTTCATATTCTCCTTATATTCTGCCCGAATATTTATACTAGGATTTACCTAAATACATCGTCCGCAGTGTGGCTCTAGAATCGTTTTGACTGGAGGCCTCATTGTTCCTGTAACCTGTGGATCAGTTATCAAGCGAAAGGCACACCATCAAATGACAAACAAGATTTGCTCTCTTTTCATTCCAGTCCAAGTTTTGTGAGTTGGGCATTTTTAGGCCAGGTTGTTACAGGCCTCAGTCTTTCCGCTCAGCTGCTCTTGTAGGCAGATATAGCGATGTAACCTGACCTTTTTCTGTCCTCAACCTGCTAGACTGGCCCCTAAGTGTTTTGACTGAGGCCTTCTGTCTGTGGCCTACCTTTTCTGATTCCTCTTGCTGGGCTGCTGAAGTCTCTAATGCTTTTGGTGGGATGCGGAATGGTGATTCGTTCAAACAGAACATGCTGAGAGCTGAGAAAATCCCCATGCAAGAGTTCATTGGTGATTTGCGATACAGACAGCAGAAAGTGTGGAGAGGGGCCGATGTTTTTTGTCCTCGTGCAGTTAACAAGAAGGTAGTGACGTACCATAAGTGGTGTGAGAATTCTGAGAGTGGTCCCAGAGGTGCTCCTTTTTGTATCCCCTCGTATCTGTTCAAGGATTTGGACAAGCATGTTTTGAGAAACATTAGCAGATTTAGATTGCGTGCTCATCACTTGAGAGTGGAGTCTGGTAAATGGCTTGGGGGTTCAAGTATCTGTGATAAGTGTGAGTGTGGGGAAGTCCAGGATGAAAAACATGTGCTTTTCTTTTGCAAATGTACTGAGGTGCGTGAGCTACGCACGAGATACAAGGACCTTTTTGAGGAGATGTTTAAGACTTTGCGTGTGTTTGCTCCGCCTTCAAACGCTGACTTTATTCCATTCTTGGCTTGCCATCATACTATCACTGATTCTGAAATCAATGCTTTCCTAAACCAAGACTCATACAGACTTCTTAGATTTGTGTCAGACTTGGTCTCAATTTTTGATACTGGTTGAGCTTGTTTCACCAGCTGCCATCAGCCAGAGTCTCGGGCTGTAGGCCACCATTGTAAACCCTTGTAAACCCTTTTCTGTGGCAGGTACAGCTATGTGACCCTTTCCTTTCCTTTCCTACACTGTGGCAGGTACAGCTGTGTCAACCCTTTCCTTTCCTACACTGTGGCAGGTACAGCTGTGTTAACCCTTTCCTTTCCTACACTTTTTCTGTGGCAGGTACAGCTGTGTTAACCCTTTCCTTCCCTACACCTTTTCTGTGGCAGGTACAGCTGTGTTAACCCTTTCCGTTCCTTTCCTACACCTTTTTCTGTGGTAGGTCTGCTGGCATTGTGTGCCTCAATGTTGTTCTGTATGACATCCTTGACCATGTGCCTTCCAGGTGGCATTTTTCACTGGCATCCAAGAAATTGCGCTCTTTGTGACATCTGTGAAGCCCGGGGGGTAGTGCTTGGTGGGCTTCAAGTTGTGCACATGTAAAGCTGCTGGAACCCCTCCTTTGTTGCACGCAGCTCCTGAACTGCGCAGTCTTCTTTATTCCGCTCAATCCCAATGGTACAAGATTGGACACAAAGACAATTGTATAAATGCCTTTGAAAGTGCGCAGGCCATGCGCAAACATACCCAACTAGAAGTACATGACTTGGATGGATGTGCCAAAATGTATTGGCTGACAAGACCACTGCCAGGCCAAAATATGGCAGCCACCTTAGCCCAGCAGATCTGAGAATGGGTCAGCGTTTGCCTTGGACTGTTGTGGTTGCTTGCTGGGGACCATAGACTGCCCACCCCTGCTTACGGCTGTGTGTGCAGGCTGGGTGGGCGGCCTCATGCCGCCGCCCATACCCATGCCCAACCCAGCCATGCCATACTGACCGAGCTGCTGCTGCTGCGGCGGATGTGCAAGAGGTTGGGCAGGGCTCCAGGATGGGCCTTGCAAGGGTAGTGCTGTCGGAGCCCCGAAGGCAGCAGCCGGCTGAGGGAGTCCCCCAAGCATTGCTTGTGACAGCCCCTGGAGGCCCATGTTTGGAGGCGCAGGATTGCAGGCAGCGGCGGGGGCTGCTGGAGGTTGCTGCTGCGGAGGAGGGCCCAGAGTGGGGCCCACATCAAGTAGCATGTCGACAGAAGCAGGCTGTGGGAGCGCTGGTTGCGGTGCAGGCGCGGCGCTTGCAGGTGGCTCATCGTCATCAAGCTGCATCAGCAGGTCAGGCTGCTGCTGCTGCCGTTGCCGCTGCTGTGGGTCTGTGCTGGCTGTGGCGGCCTCTACAAGGCCAGACAGCAGGTCCACCCCACCACCTGAGCCTGCTGCTGCTGCTGAAGAGCCACCTGCTCCACGAGCGCCAGATGTTTCAAAGTGTGCAGGCCCCCATTTGGAGGCCCCACCTCTTGAGGCTCCACGCAACTGGGGCTCGCCTGGAAGGATGGACGAGCATGCAAGGACAGCTCAAGCGGAGAGCGGTGAGCTAGGAAAGCAGAGTGTGTACGAGCAAAGGAAGAATAAAATTAGAATAGAAATAGAATAAAACTGTGCAAGGAGTTTGCTCAGCTGCATCTGTGCACTAAGAGTAGCAGAGTTCAACAGAGAGCAGGGAGGCAAACACGCAGGATGTGCAATGCGATGGCAGGGATGACAGAGGAGGAGGCAAGGATAGCTGCGTGTGTGAGCAGAGTAGGAGGAGCCTTGGACGGATGCTCCGATGCCTGCCAAGGCTTCTGCCTCTGTCTTTGTAATTGCTCTCGATGCATAAGCCGCGAGTTGTTGAAAAGGAGCCTTGAATCAAACAAGCAGTGCAGATGGCCATATGTGCCCATCAGCCAGCAAAGCGGATGACCATGTAGGTAGGGATTGGCATTTGTTTATAAACAACGCTTATAGCAAAGAGCGCTTCATCATGACAGCGCTACACAACACTGCTTAGAGCTGGAAATGTGATGTAGAGTGCTATATGCCCATCCCTTCACATGTGCAGATCTAGCCAGCAGTGTGCATCACCATGTGCACCACCTAGCTACACCGGACAATCTCCATCCCCTCCTTTCTACCCTCCCCCTTTCCCTCCTGTTCACCTGTTGCAACCGTGCTGCTGCTACCGCTGTTGGAGCGACTGTGGCCTGTCTGAACACCACGGACAGCCGGAGAGCGTGTGGGAGGTACTTGGCTGAAAGGGTCCACGATTCTAGAGGCAGAGGTAGCTGGAGACCCGGCGCTGAAGAAAGCAGGCTCGTATGCCTCAAAACGCAAACCCCCTGCAAAGGAAAATGTAGCACAGGTATTTAAGGGTATGTGGGCATGCCAGGGATGCACTCACGGCAGGCCAAGCCCGTAAAAAAGCACCACCACCACCACCACCCTGGCCAGTATGCTGAAATGCCTTTGTGGCGGGAGCCATGGGCACAAGAGTCGTGCTTATGTTTGTTGCCTCACAAGGAAGCATGCAGAAAACAAAGCCTTTGTGGCAGAAGCCATGGGCACAGGAGTCGTGCTTACGCCTTTGTCGCCTCTCGAGGACGCATGCAGGACACATGCGCCTGCCTGATGCTTAACTCTTGATGGGAAGAAGGGGAAAAAGGGAAGCAATTGTACAGCATGAGTTGGGTGCACCTTCCCTCCCTGCTGTTCCCTTTGAAGTGCCACAGACGATTGGATCTGTGATCAGGCGATGCCTCCAGCAGGTGCACTTGTTTGTACTGAGAGCACCCCCCAATTAACATGCACAGCGTTGCAGCGAAGCGGCAAGAAAAGCACCAAGCAGGGCTCACATCACCTTTAGAGGAGGCGGCAGGCTCAGGCACACCACCCAATGTGGCGGAGGTGCGCTCCTCTGGAGGGATGTACGGAGCACTGCCGTTTTGCAGAGCCTCGTTCACAAACCTGCACACATTTTTAGCGGAGGGGGTACATGTCTTAAAGATCTGCGCTGGGGTCCTCCAGTCCAAAAAGCATGCGAGCACCTGACGCATGGATGCTGGGGCTGCACATCCAAGGCCTGTATACAAGGTTCACAGCTGCTTATGGACCTGTGGGCGTGTGCTCATTGCAATAATTCAATGCATCGGTGCGCATGGATTTGTGAGTCCACTACATCCAATGACTCATGTTTGCTGCCCGGGTGTAGACAAAACTGCAACACGTGAGCGATGCCAGGACAGCTCTTGACAACACGGCCCCCAGTCTTGCACACAAGGCTTACGAGGTGAGGAAGGAAAGCTCCTCCACAGCCGCCAGCTCATCCTCGCTGTAAGCCTCACTGGCCTGGTTTCGAGGCAAAACCGCCCCCTGGACCTGCATCATGCAACACATGCTGCTCCAGGTTACAGGTAGTTGGAAATCGCACTGCAAACTCAGGCAAGATGCTGCAACAGCCGCCCCTGGACCTGCGTCATGCTACACATGTTGCTCCAGAGGTAACAGGTGGCTGAACATTGCACTGGAAACTCGAAATAAATGCTGCAAAAGCTGCCACCCAGGCCTGCGTCACGCTACACATGCTGCGCCAGGTAACAGGTAGCTGGAAATCGTACCGCAAAATCAAATGAATGCTGTAAAACCTGCCACCTGAAGCTGCAACATGCAACACATGCAGCATAGGATGCCAGCATTTGCAGCATTTGATGTGAGCCTGCAGTATGATTTTCAGATACTTTATACCTGAAGCAGCGACGGCATTGGCTTGCAGCAACAGTGCATTTGTAGGGCATACAGTTTTGTGCAAGCAGTGCATGCACTATGTGCTTCATTCAGGTTTGGCTGATGGCTAGTGTTTTTCTGTCTGCCGAGTACCTTCTCCGCCTCTCTCAACTTGAAGGGCTTCCTGGATGTTGATGTCAAATAGATGCTTCTATCGTGGCCTCTTATCCACTGAAATATTTCAGAAATATCTGAGAACCTTTGCCTGGCGCTTAACATGCTCTTTGATGCCAATTGGTGATGCTCCAATAGCTGCTACTGCTGGCTGCAAGGCAGACCTGTGATGGGCCTGCCTGGCACAGGGCTTTCCATACAGCTTTCCATCCTAAGCACTCATGCCTGCTTATAGGGGCAAGCCCCCAGCACAAGGCGCACTGCAGATGCTGCTTGCAAATGACCAGTGTTTGGATGAGCTGAGGTTGTTGCACAGAGTTTGGATGATATCAGGATGTTGCACAGTGTTCGGAAATTATGAGGACATTGCACAGTGTTTGGGAGAGATGAGGGCATTGCAGAAAGTGACTGGATGCGCTGACGGCATTGCAAAAAGCGTCTGGATGAGGACATTGAAAGTGTTTGGATGTAAAGAGATTTGCACGAGGTGTTGGATAAAATGAGGGCAGTACAGAGTGATAGGATGAGATGGGGGTCAGCCCTTGCAAAGCGAGGTGTTGGAATGAGATCAGGGAATTGCAAAGCAAGGCATTCGAGTGAGGTGAGAGGGCAGTACAAAATGGGCCTGCCCTACAAACAGACCATGCTCTACTCATCATCTGCTTTTTTGTGGCATCAAACAAAGCATCAGCCATCTGCTCAGAGCTTTACATCACAACTGCATTCATGCCAACATTTGCTTTATCTATCCGCCCTAAATACTGTCCCATTTCATTCAGTGGAAAAAAATGTCCACATGAACCAGGATGGCAATGTGCCAGTGCAAAAAGGACTGCCTGTCCCTGACTTCCCTGAGTTTTCACAGTGGCTGTGCTCCGAGCTCCATCTTTTCATGTTGCCATGTTTCTGGCGCTCCATGGGACAAAGGAGCAATACATTCACGTGCTACAAGAGAATGCTCTCAGGAGCCAGGCACACTCCCCAGAACACATGATATTAGAGCCGCATGATACCAGCAGCACTAAAAAAGGACGGCAGGCATCAGACGCACCTCCTGTGGTGCAGTCAGCAGCGCCTGCAGCTCATACGCACGCTGCTGCAGCTCAACATCACTGCTGCGGCTGGCGACGGACACAAATGCCTCTGCCTCTGGAGGCAAGCCACAGCTGCCCTGCGTAGGTTATTGAAGAGCAGACACAGACACAAATGCCTCAACCACGGGCACAAACGCCTCAGCCATGGACACAAATGCCTCAGCCTCTGCAGGCAAGCCACAGTTACCCTGCGTTATTGTCAAATGGCAAACAACGCGCTCAGGCTGAAGCTGAGAGTGATGACAATTCGTGAATCTACCAGGTATGTGAAAGTGTTGGTAGGCGGGTTACAATGTGTGCCATGCTAGGTGGAGTTTGAGGGACATTTTTTTTATTGCTTAACTGGAACGAGCTTTTATGGACACTCAGCCTGCAAGTATTTACTGTATGGTCTCCTAATGTGATGTGAGGTAGGAGATAAGAGGGCTGGCACAAACGAAAAGAGAAGAGCAAGTCACCTCACATGATGCTCTTTGTATGGCCTCTCATTGTGTGGCAGGAGACCGGCATAAAAGATAATTTGAAAAAGAGCCAAATCTCCTTTCCTTGGATCGTTGGTGATATGAGCCCTTGCCAGGAGGCCAGTGTTTAGAAGGTTTTGGCTATAGCTGATATTTGATGGCCCATCCCTTCATCTCTGGGCCTCAGCATCACATAGTTCAAATGTGATTTTTGCAATTGCCCTTCAGCACGCATGCATAGTTTGCTCCACCCTATCAGCTCAAACGAGCTTCATGGCCCGCCGATGGCTTGCACTTTAGGAACGCAGTCTTTTCCTCTACTTTGCTTCCTGGGGCCCACTCACCTGTAAGCTTGCCCTGCAGGAATGAGCAAAGCTTGCATGGATGCATAGGGAAGTACATATAGCATGCCCTATACAGGAATGACCAGCAGTTGTTACCCACTCACCTGTACGCAGAGCTTGCCCAAGGCAGGAATGAGCAGAGCTCGCGTGAGGTCACCCGCTTTCTGGCGATTCAGCAAGTTCACCAGCTTAGACATGACCTGCACGGAATTTGGTGCAACGCTTGTGTGTATATGTGGGGATTGGGAACGGGAGAAAGGGCACTGCAGGCATCATACACGTCGATGTATGGGAAAGAGCGTTTATGATGCATGGGAGAGAGCGTTGGTGTGAGTGGGAAGAGCATTGATGTGTGTGGGAAGAAGCATTGAAGTGTGTGGGAGAGAGCATCAATATGTGTGGGAAAGAGCGTTAATGTGTGTGGGAAAGAGTGCTGATGTGTGTAGGAAAGAGTGTTGATGTGTGCGGGAAAGAGCGTTGATGTCTGTGGGAAAGAGCATCGATATGTGTAAGAAAGAGCATTGATGTGTGTGTGGGGAAAAGAGCGTTGATGTGTGTGCGGGAAAAAGAGCGTTGATGTGTGTGTAGGAAACAGAGCATTTATGTGCGTGGGAAACAGCATGAGAAAGGGATCCAACAGGCTGACCAGCTTGCATTTGTAACACAGAAAGCAGACCTCATAGGAGAAAGGGAAAGGGCACGGAGTGATGTTCCAGTTCTATTTCAGTTGCATCATGAGATGCGTAAAGCTTGCTGCATTTACAAAACGGATCACAGGAGAAGAAGAGACATCACCTGAGGAGATCACGGCACCATGCTCAGATTCTTGCTGCAGCCAGGCGGCCAAACTTTCGACATGGACAACACAGCCACCACACAGTACAGTAAAATAAGACGGTAAAACACAAGGAGTCCTCACCTGAGAAGGCGTCATGGCACGGGGCCCAGGGTTTGCTGCTGCTAGGTGGCCATACTCCCCCATCACCCACACAATAACCTGCGCAGCGATTATGGTGAGAAACACATGCGGGCAGCACTCAGAAAGTCTGCAGTTTTTCAAGCACTGATGCTTAAACTCATCTTCTTTGGAGCCACGCCCTCACCTCAAGCCCATAACTGACACGCACTGCAAACTCCTCTGCAATCAAGCACACAGTCTGTTACTTGTATTCACAGCCACACATGCAAAGCCTTTGCACATATGCACCCAACAACATCTGTGCTTGCCTCCGTTCAATTTGTTTTTCCTGACATTGCACAGCGCATGGGATCGACGTTCCATACATGTGCAGGACCTTACTTGCAAGAGCAGGTCCGGCATCTTTGTTGTGGGCGCGTCCAGGAGCCGCGTGTAGATGTCCACTGCTGACCTGTGCATGTCCTCATCCTGTGTATGTGTGCAGTAATTTGCAAGGCACTCACACGCCTTTCAAGATGCCAGGGGCTTTATTTTTGGCACAGTGAGGCTATTGTGATGTGGGCATGTCTTAAACAGAGCCGACTGGTGCTGAGTCTTGCTTCTCGGTATTCATAATGTTGGGCTTCGAAGGAGCTCAGTCACCCAACCATAGCTAGGCAGCACCAATGCATCCCCAATGGCCTCTATGACCTGTTATCACATGGCATAGCACGCCACCTCAAGAATGCCACAGCAAGCAAATGCTTTGGCACAAGGTCAAGACTCTACCTTACATGGCCCAACCCCGCAAACACCAGTTCATGTATCGTTGCGGCAGCGGCTTGGCCTTTGCAGTTACTTACTTGCCTTCCATGATGCGCCTGTACACACCCAGCATGATGTACCAAACCGCATATCCTGCCAACAGACCTCCGGGCCAGAACCCCGCATGGTCTGCCATCACAGCCAGATGTCCAGCATCACAAACTCCAATGCACATGCATTGCATGCCAAGCTTGACCTGCACTAGCTGCCTGCTCAGCAATACCCTTTGCGCACGTGCTCAGCAATACGCTTCACGCGCCTGGTAAGCAAAACAAAAACGTTCTCAACCTGCATTGCATGCCAACCTTGAGCTGCACAGCATACCTGCTCAGCAATAAGCTTCATGAGGGAGTGGGCCAGCGCAGGCTCCAAGTGGTTGCCTCCAAGCTCAAGCACCTGCAGTCACAGATTTACAGGTTACCAGGAGAACGCTATTGGGCAAATTGCATGATTGCTGGGCTGAGCAACTGTAATCACCCAGGAAACCAACAAGGCCCAGGGAGAGGACATTTGATAGTCGGAAACGGATGCCCCACAAAAAAAGTACTTGTTACTTGGGCATGTAGAGAGTCTAATGGAAGTTCCAGTGTCCACACCGACAGCAATTTAGAAAACATAACAGCGATTTATAGAAATAAGTTGGGTTCTTATTCGTAACAGACTTCTAAACACTAAATTATTTTTAGAGTAAGCCAGCCATCAAATTCACATATTTGCTTTCTGCACCTACATAACTCTACCCCTCCTGCCCAGCAGTCTGCCTGAGCACAGCGTTGTTGGCTCACTTTTGAAAAGAAAAAAAAACTGCAGCATCTTCCAGCACAGCCAAAAACTTAGCAAACAGGGAGATGAGGCAGCAGCAGCAGGAGCAGCACCCAATATCACACTGCACACACAGATTCAAACCTGACTTGAAAGAGGCACTAGGCAGCAACAATTTGCTGAGCAGCAAGGGCCTCCCTGCTCGATGCAGGAAGGGCCTCCCTGAGTAAAACAGCAATCAACCATCTAGCTTCCCAGATTGTCTACTAGCAAGGGCCTCCCAGTTACTCTTAAGGACTTCTAACCCCACTGACCAGGCTCATCAATGTTGTCAGTTCCTTACCTCACTAATGACGGTCATGAACCATGTAGGCGAGGGCGCATATCGCTCAGCGAGCTCAGAGACCTGAAAAATGTGCAGATGGGGCAAGGGAAAGGTGGGGAGATGTTGAGGCGCTTGAGTGCTGCCAGCAACGCTTGTACATGGGCTGGACTGCTGCTGACAGCAACGGCTAAGCTTATAGATATGGCTACAATGATTTGGTATAGGGCGGTGTTGCCAGCAGTGCCATGATGTCTGCATTGCTTTAGAGCTTCATCTCCTGCAACACAGCCCCCAAGCTACCAATTCGCTTCTACAAAGCGCGTGCGTCCCACTGGGTCCCTCTGCTCTGCCTGCTGCACCTTAATGCCAAGCCCTCCTTGGCTTTGGCACGCCTGGCAAGGTCTGACATATTGATGCCAAGCCTTCCTTGGCTTTGGCACGCCTGGCAAGGTCTGACATATTGGTGCCAAGCCCTCCTTGGCTTTGGCACGCCTGGCAAGGTCTGACACATGAGTTGGATGGGTCTTCATGCCAGCCACCATGCAAACCAGCCACCGGCTGCACCACGTGTTTTCATGCCCACCACCAGTCCCGGGGCTGGAGCTTGTGCTGAGGGCCTGAGAGACCATTTAGCACAAGCCCTTTCCAGCATGGAATTTCCAATTGAAACGAATTGGAAACAATAAAGATACACTTTTGATCTGGACTTCAATGAATCACTATCCAAACTGGTCGTAGAGACGCTTGATGTAAACTTGTTAAAAACCGTTAACCCAAAACACCACAACATGCCGTGTTTCTGTAAATAATGTTGAGAGGAATGTATGGAGCATTATTGTCTGCAATGCAACTGGACCTGCAGTCACTCACTCACTCACTCACTCACTCAATCTGCAACCTGCAGTAATCTGCAGTCGATCAATCAATCAATCAATCAATCACCCAATGCCATTAGAGTTGCAATTTCTGAGTATACCAGACACACAGGGGGGTTGGGTGCGCCTCATGGGCAGCCATGCTTGTTCCCTTGGGGCAGGTGACCCAGAAGTAAGTGGATGCATGCACAGGTAGAAAAGAACGTCAGAGGACCAAGAAAGATAGGGAGAACAGACTTGTGGTTTGACAATGGGTGTTGTGTCAAGACAAAAAAGCAATTGCACGCAGGAAACAAGGATTGTGTCAAACAAGAATCACACTATCACTTTCAGTTAGATGAGGTATGTCAACTGATTTGGATCTAATGACATTTCATATCTTACACAGCATGACGGTGTGATTTTTGCTTGACACAATCCTCATTTTGCTGCGTGCAACCTGTTGTTGTCTTGACGAAACACTCACCTGGCACCAAGCAGCCCTTGCACTACACAGCAATCGTTTGGCAAAGAGTTTTTTTTTCTGTATGACATGCGCCATCAAGCGCTGCTGTACCGTGGGGGAAAGAGCCTGGAAATTTCCAGGCATCCTCTTCAAGGCAAAGCTGCACTGACTGCGCATCTTGGCACCCACTACCGTAGGAACTTTTCAATTTTGCGAATAATTAAATAAATAATTAAATGATTATGAGGCCCTCTCGCGAACTGGAAAATTTGAAAAAATAAAGTTGAGGGGGACCTCGCAAAATTCTAACAAGCATTTCAACGTAAAATAGAGGCCCAACCTGGCAGGGACAAAGGTCTTAAGCTTTATATGGCTTTCAGAGGCCCTGCATTGAGGAGGATGGCCCCGTGCTCAGTATCAAGCAAATCACAAGAGGTGCATGTGCACCTCTGCAAGCAGGGATGCAGCAGGAGCAGCAGCAGCACGGACCTGGACATGGACATGGAGCTCAGGCTGCAATAGCTGCAATAGCCGTGCGTCCAGCAACGCGCCCTGCACCTGCCCCTAAGAGACAAGTGGAGGTCTAGTGCAAGCACTCATGATGCTGCTTGCTTGATGCTGCTTGCTGGCAAGCGCCAACAGAGCCAGAAAGTTAGCAGCCGCGCAAGGGATACGCTATCAAAAACCATGTTTACCAGATACTTCATCCTTGCAGCGTCTGACAAAGTATTCTCATATCCTGTCACGAAAAAGAACAAACAGGGTCACCAAAATCGACCTCAAACTAAAACAACTTTACCAGCAGCTTTTCGCCAGGTAACAAGGGCACACCGACCCTTAATAAAAAGAACATTTTCACATAAGAGGCAAGATGAGCACATGGTAGACTTGTTAGAGGGGAGTTGCCAAGTCCAGAGCAACCACTTGTGTCTTACATACCTTGCGTGAGATGTCTCTACGGATGTGTTCATCAATGGTTGTGCGCAGATAACTCATCATGCGCTCTACAATGACCTGCACCGAAGATGAACATGCGCATTTCGTTTCAAAAAAATTGCTGCCATGGCACACATTTTAAATCACCATCATGAGCTCAAAGATGACCTGCACCAAAGTGTATACACGTTTGCATGAGTTCAATTGCACTAATGTTGCAGCTACATGCCCCAAAGCCATGCAGTGGTTTGCTTGAAATATAAACATCGTGCTGCGGATAGACAGCTAGATATTTCACTTGCCCGAATCTGCAATGTTAAATGCGTGGTACACTACTGAACAGAAGAAGGGCACCTAGAGCGCAGAAGGAAGAGCAGAGAACATAGAATGGGAAGGGCATAGAACACAGAATGCGAAGGGCATAGAACATAGAGGAAGAAGGAGCATAAAAGGAGGCAGTGAGCTGAGGGTGGCCAGCTTCTATACGTGTGGACCTTGACAATTAGTTGATAAGGATCTCTCTACTGGTATGAACCTTGACATGGACCTTGATTGCTAAATGCCTGGCCGTTAACAGATGAATGGTTTAATGCTCGCATGCTGTTTCAATGTTGGAGTGCGGCTCAAAAGATTTCACATTGAAAGAAACAAAATGGACTTGACGTGTGAGAAGTATCATAGAGCTGTAGTTTGTGAGGTGCATCAAAATATAAGGCGGAGTCTGATGTATCTTTCTCCATATTAGAGGTGCCCAAGTGCTTGATAATCAGTACATTTGGCTTCAAAGGAGAAGAAGAAACCTGAAACCCTCAAGCACATCCGGCACTTAAATGCGTGAGCACAGCACGTTTGCAAGCATCCCTGTGCAGCTTTGATGATGTACATTTCCACGTCCACCTGTTCTCACCCACATACACACACCCACGTACCTCCACGTTGTTTGTGCGTGTCATCTTGTACAGGAGCTCCAGTGTCTTCAGCTTGAGCGTGTCATCTGGATCTTCCAAACAATTTACAACAGCCAGCTGATGCTCCTGCACAAAATACGTGTCTAAAAATGGTAAAGCACTCTGTAGAGTTTTCGCGCAACCTTCCACCTAAACAAGCGGATTGATAATGAAACGAATGAATTGCTAACTGCTTGGTTGGACGATCAGGCAACATAGGTTCACATCAGGCAGGCGCATCTGCAATCGATCGACATTGCGCAAGAGGCTGGAATGCGCCGGCTGCAGAGAGGTCTGGCTTGAAGGAATATGCGTAGAAGAATGTATGAAGGTCATTGCAGCTTCTTGAATTGGCAAGCAAGCAGGGGCTTGAGGGAGCGCCCCAGCAGCAGTTGGCAAGAGTCAGTCTAGGTTGTAGGCATGCTGTTTTGGTTCTGGCTGCATAGGTTCTGCCCTGCTTTTTGAGTCACACACTTCACTTTCTTGAGTGAAAGCTGTTCTCATCATCGAAGGCCCTACAGTGAAATCCTTTCTGACTTTCAAAAGATGCTGCATGGAGCTGAATAAATTTCAAGGTTGCTGGTCTGTCCACCAAGCAAAGGGCTTTGCAACGTCACTAAGGTCAAGAAGACAAGCATGTCAGGACTCACGTGTGCATGCTGGGGGTTGATCTTCACAATGCCAGACAGTGCGTCGATGCCCACGTAGCGCAGGTTGTGGCTGGTTGAGCGCAGGAGCTTGGCAACAGCATCAGCCGCTGCAAAGAGTAACAATGAGTGCAGTGCAGCGGTACAAGGAGTAAAGGTCCAGCCAGACAGATAGGTTACCAGAAGAATTGACAAAGGAGACAAAACAAATTATCATGCGGGCGGCTGTGGCAGAGTTATGCATGCTCAGGCGCTTCCAAAAGCATTCGAACACATGAGGAGGAAAGAGACGGGGTTCAATTTTAAGAGACAGCCACATGAACATGAGGAGAAGCCTCCTTTTAGCTTGATTACAGGAAGGCAAGCTGGTCATCTGGCGCAGCCAGCCAGAATGGCTACAGGAAGAAACAACAGAGGAGGCAGGAGAAAGGGCAGGCATTTAAACTATGATGCAGTAAGCTTGGCAGAGCAAAGCATGTTTTGAAGCGCCACAAGCTACAAAACACAGGGGAGGGAAGGACGCGCATTCACACAGGGCGCAGGAAAAAGGGCACAGTACAGGGAAGTGAAGGACGCGCATTTGCACAGCGCAAGAAAGAAGGGTAAGCTTGTGAGCTATGCAAACATTGTGAACGCAGCAAAGGCCGGCATGTATGGCTGTAGGAGTAATCAAGGCATTTCAAATTTTGCGGGTCTGGGCTTGGATGTTGAGAAAAACATCTCCAATTAGAGAGATGCAAACATCATCACTGCTTCTGCGCTGGAACAAGGGAGCACCACCAATTAGAAATATGCACCACTCACCAGCAGCCAACAAAGGTGGATTGGGATAGATGGTGGTGGCAGTGCGCACGCACTCGTAGATGATGGCGTTGCCGATGGTGTGATTTGTGTCTGTGCGCCGCATGACCTGTGAGCTCATTGAGCAGTTGGGGTATAAGCAGCTGTGATGGGTGAAGTGGTCTCGGCTTGAGTCTGTGCACTGCACGGTCTGCGAGCCATCTGAGCAAATGCGGTGCAAGCAGCTGTGATGGTAAAGTGGTCACGGCATGAGTCTGTGCACCTATAATCTAATGAAGGAAGCCTGGCAGCAGCAATGCTGTCATGGCCAGTGACAGGTTGATTTCAGAGAGGGAGCAGGTCAAAGTCCAAACAGCATGGCGCATTCTCATGTCAGGGTGGCGTTAGACAGCCTTGCTGGTAACGGTCACAGACCTGCGCCCAGTAGAATCATGATGTGGCCTCAAGGTGTGCAGGAGTCCACAAGTAGAACGGCAAAGTCAAAAGATGAAAAGAAGCTAAGGAGCAGCGCTCAAAGAGCTCCCACGGACACACCCATGAGCATCATGTGCAGCAAACGTCAGTGTGCTGTATGCAGTGCTTAAGGTACCTGCAGAGCTTCTTCTCCTGGATTGCCAGGATACTGAATGCTTCTGTAGGGTGGCCTGCAGCAGGCTCAGTGGCTGCTTTAATTGATTGTTTGATTTGATTCATTGTGCTGATCAGAGGGCGTGCCCACAAGCACATGTGCTGAACAGAGCGCATGCCCACAAGCACACGTGCTCAACAGAGGGCATACACACAAGCACATGTGCTGAACAGAGCGCGTGCCCACAAGCACACGTGCTCAACAGAGGGCATACACACAAGCACATGTGCTGAACAGAGCGCGTGCCCACAAGCACACGTGCTCAACAGAGGGCATACACACAAGCACATGTGCTGAACAGAGCGCGTGCCCACAAGCACACGTGCTCAACAGAGGGCATACACACAAGCACATGTGCTGAACAGAGCGCGTGCCCACAAGCACACGTGCTCAACAGAGGGCATACACACAAGCACATGTGCTGAACAGAGCGCGTGCCCACAAGCACACGTGCTCAACAGAGGGCATACACACAAGCACATGTGCTGAACAGAGCGCGTGCCCACAAGCACATGCGCTGAACAGAGCGCGTGCCCACAAGCACACGTGCTCAACAGAGGGCGTACACAGAAGCACATGCGCTGAACAGAGCGCATGCCCACAAGGACATGCACTGATTAGAGCGCGTGCCCACAAGCATATGTGCTGAACAGAGGGCATACACACAAGCACATGCGCTGATCAGAGCACGTGCCCACAAGCATATGTGCTGACCAGAGCGCGTGACCACAAGCATATGTGCTGAACAGAGGGCATACACACAAGCACATGCGCTGACCAGAGGGCATACACACAAGCGCATACACACATGGGTTTGCCTACAGACAGACCAACTTTTGGATTCCCCAGCAAACGGAACACCTGCACAGTGATCTGCTGCAGTGCAACTCAGCTGGATTCAGAGAAGAACAGCTGTTTGAGTAAAGGAAAGAACAACAAGCGGGCCCACAAGCTGTGCGCACCTGCTGTATCACAGCGTACATGTTTTCGCTGGCCACGCGGTCCCCCGCGCCTAGCAGGGCCATCACCTTCAAGAGCTTGATCTGCATGTGGCATTGCATGGGATCCATGCCTGAGGTAAGAGTCCAGCTTCTTTGAGCAACCGCTCACTTCATCCCACAACAATGCAAGACTTTCCCTTCGTTACACATCTCTTGGAGAAGCAGCCCAAGTTATTAACTGTGCGCTGGCTTTGACCAGAGAAATGGTCCCAGGAGGATATTTGACAAAAGCTGTCATGTTGCTGAGTCTGAGCACTATACATGTTGATGACCAGGGGCAATGCAGGGAAGCGCGGGGCCACTCACGTGAGGGTGCTACATATTGCTTGCACAGATGGTTCACGTACCTGGCAGCTTACTGGAGTGCTGGCCAGGGCAGCAGCTACTTACCTGGATGAAGGGGGCGGGGTACCGATGGTAATCAAAAGACTTGGGCAGACGGTGCTCAGACACCTGAGCGCAGTTGTTTTAAACATGCATCCGAAAACCAATCCGCTCAGATTGTGGCAGCCAGGCACATCGGGGGAGCGCATTTAAGAGCAGCGCCCTGCATGCATCCTCCAGCAATTGATTTCTCTGCTGCAAGGATGATGTGCTTGTGCATGTGTGTGTGTACGTTCATGTGCGCACGTGTGGAAGCAAAGCATGCCTTTGCAACTGTGCAAGCATGCAAGCCATGCAACAGTTCCTGCTAAGTTGTTTCCTTATGTTGTTGGCTGAGAGAAGCCTCAAAGACTACTACTACTACATGACATGAATTATACTACATGAAAATTGCATGGGCAGGGACAAATTCCCTGATACCCAGGAAGCTCTCCAGACATGCTGCTCCTCTTCGTATCAAGCCCCGCTAGGAAAAGCATGGGCTTGAGGAGCATCACTCAAGCAGGAAGGAATGGTCACATGTAATGACATGGTGATGCGCCATCGAAATGATGTGCCATGGTAGGCTTCAAACTCCTTGACCGCAATGAGTAGTTGTTCAACTCATGACCCACAATTGTTTGCTCTTCAAATGAGACCTGCTGCCAGGCCAGCCATGGTGTGTATGGCCCTTATTAAACAAGACAGATTCATGGCGTTGGCCGGTTCCATACACACATATCAGCTTTTTGGCAGGATAAATGTAACTATATGGCATACATATGTGGAGCTGGCCAACCTACATATTGATCATTCAGCTTGGAAGACGCAGGGCTAACAGCTTAGGCCCTCTCTTGGCTACGCACGGCAGGACAGGAGAAAGGTGCCCATCCACAGCTGCCCCCTCGCCACTCACTTTCAGCTTCAGTTGCCCTTGTAGGCAGGTACAGCCATGTAAATCCTTCCTTTCATTGCCACTCACTTGCTTCAGAATGGACGCAAACGAGGGAAGCAGATTCTTGTACAAGCGGGGGTCAACCTTGATTGCGTCGTGAAGTGCACACAGGGCAGCGTTCATGACGCTGGGGTCCTACAGGATAGGGCGGAAGGATGGACCCTTCTCAGTGCTCAAACTTTTGTGTAAGCATACATGCATGTAGTGCAATGCCCATGGAGCTCGGGACCTGGAGATGGTACGCACATGAGGCTACGCACACGCCTGTGAACAAGCATAATAATGTGCCAGCAATTATAACACTGATTTTAGACACAGCGCCCCAGCATGATGCCCAGGTCCTTCCTATGCACGCAGAAGGGGCCAAGCCTTCCTTGGTGCATGATTCAGGGGTTGTGCAAATGTCAGCATGTAAGAGCGTGCAAGAACGGACATGTATAGGGCCTGAGATCTAAGCGGCTACCATTTGCAAGAGTGTAAGAGCATGCAAGGGCGGACATGTATAGAGCATGAGATCCATGCGGCTGTCATTTGCAAGAGTGCAAACGGGGAAACGTGCTTCCAAGGTTAGTAGCTTGCAAAATCAAACAGCATTATTTCTGACACTTTTGTAGCTCTGCAGGGCGACATAGTAGGCAAGCTTTTGCTCACAAATGCTTGTGCTTGCGTGTGCTCAAAGCATGCTCTGAGGGCCTCTTTTGGGACTGGGACAGGCAAGAAGTGGCATGCTTTGGGAGGGAGAGTACAGGGAAATTTAGGATAACAAGGACGTGGGATGATCGAGCACAGACCAGCACCAGACGTCGGCTAAGTGACCTCAACACGGACGTTTGCAGACATTTTCAGGCAAACTGGCCGGACAGAGCACAACAGGCCAGCAACAGTACCGGGAGGGAAATTACAGGGAAAGTAGTTGTGAGAAAAATTGCAACAGCACTTCAGCTTGTGAATCAGGAGAACAATTAATTTTATGAATGCACGCCTCCAGCTCCACACCAAATGCCTGTGAGAGATACAGTGAAAACAGGGGCCTAAGAACAATTAAGCAGCAGAAGAGAAAACAGCAAACCAATCTTCAAGAGCTCACAGATCAGCGATCTCAAGATGTGCACAGCAGACGGTTTTCTCTTAATGTACAGGGAACGAGCAGGAACTAGAAGACGTTCAATGCAGCATCTCCCAGGACACGGCGCTGCCTGCAAAAGCTTGTCGCACAGCACTGTACAGAATGCTGGTCAATCTCCATGCCAGTTAAGGCTTAGTGTCAGGGCACAGTGTTGTCTGCAATACCTTGTCGCACAGTGCTGCGCGGAAGTGCTGGTCTATCTCCATGCCAGAAAGGGGACCTTGGTGCTTTGGGTCAAGCTGGTGGAAGTGATGGAGCACCATGACAGCTTTCTTGCGCACATGCTCCTGCAATGTAAGTGATGAGCACTTGCATGCTCAGTGTGCATACCACTTCTGCATATATCAGGGCTGGGAGGGCAGTGGCTGTTCAACATGCAGAAGGTGCATGTGTGAACTCACATGTGGAACGCGTGATGAGGAACATTCAAGAGCGTGCACATATGTGAGCGTTCATGTGCACTGTATTTTGTGGAGCCCATCCGTAAGTTCAAGAGAAGACAAAATAATTTGATTGGAAGCATAACTTTGCTCCGTGTATATGTGCGCCAACATGCTCATTCTGCTTTGCTAAGGCATTCTAGCATCGGCTCCAGAACTTCCCCTTCATGCCTGCTGGTCACTTTCCAGTTTTGACCTCACGCTTCTCTTCCTGGGCTGCATAAGGCAATCCAATCATGCAATGCTCCTTGAAACAACAAGCAAAGCCTGGACCTCCGTGATTGCTGAGGACCCTGTTTCAGTCCATTTCAGTTGCCGCCACTTTCTGCCGGGTCTGTTGTTGTATTAAAAAACATTACTGGGCAAGACAATGGCTCTGCACAGTGATGCGTAAGCGCAAACATGCTCACTGGACAAAAGGTTTTTTTCTTAGCCTAGACAACCACAGTGCTCAAAATCGTTACTGCATCAGTCACGCTGCATAGCCATCCTGCTGCACCGTTTTGCACAGCGCTCACACAGAAACTACACAAGGGCTGGCGGCAGCAGACATTTAGCTTGCAGCTTGTGCAAAGCTTGAACATACCACATCCTGCTACAGCAAACAAGAGGAGCATCACATACTTACTTTGGGGTGGCGAAGCCGGTCCACCACCATGGGGTAAACAGCGTGGACAAGATCCGGCCCTATGAGCTTTGTGGCCACCACCAAGGCGGTACACACTGCGTGCACGCACAAGCTTTGCCCAGACATGAGAACTACACGAAGTGTTCACAGCTAACACAAATGCAGGGTACACTGTGCGCATGGACAAACTAGGCTTGGGCAAACGTCCTTGATGCAGTGTCCACTGCTAACACCACCACAGGGCACACTGCGTGCACAGGCAAGCTAGGCTGAGGCACATGCACTTCCAGCAGAGTTTGAGACTGACTTGCATTTCAGGAAAGGTAGGAACCACAGCAGCAGCGGGAAACACAAACAGCATAATCCTCGGGAGTGCAAACACTGAGGGAGGAGCAGAGGGCCATCTGGAAAAGGATCGCTGGGGCTACTCACAAATTACCAGCCTATCAGGCAGAGCACGCATAAGCTTGATCCCCGATAGCATGTACGTATGCCAACTTAACAGCAGAGAGGGGTATGCCACCATGCCTATGCTTCCATACGACAACAACTTGTGTTTGAAACACCAATGTTCATCACAACAGTGTGCCACCATAAGAGCAAAGAGGTGTTTGTCACCATGCATACGCCAATGGATGCCAACATATACACTCCAGTATGCTGCCATGACAGCAAAGAGGCATGCGTGTATGCAGGCCTTCCCTACTTGATGAAGTTCCAAGACCAGCCCACCCCCTTCCTTTTCCCCACGGCCCCAATTTGTTGCCAATCTCTCGAGCCCTGAGGGGGAAGGAGGGGGGAATGCTTGCTCACCATTGATGAAGTTGTCGCTCTTCAAGTCACTGAGCAGCGTGTTCACAAGCAAAAGCACAAGCTCATGGTTGTGATCCAGGAATTGGGTCAAGGCCAGGTAGGCTGCCTGCACACGCATGGTTGTGATCCAGGCATTGGGTCAAAGCCAGGTTGAGCTCATGCATACGCATGTAGGAATTGGTGAGTGTCAACCCGTGCAGCCACCGATCTATTCACCTCATTGGTGGCTATTCCTGCGCTACCGCTCAGGCCTGTACTTAAAAGACTATAGCTTGCTCGCTTGATACAAACAATGCACAACATCGAAAAGAAACTGCTGCAGCACTAACCTAATCAAAAAGAAATTTATGTATGCAACACATTAATATGGCTTCTCAGTGCTTAAAGCTGCTTTGAGCAAAAAACTTAGCACCGGTATATCTATTTGCCTGTGTATGTGTATTGCCTTAAGTTTGTGTGGATGAATAGACTTCCAGTCCTTTGAATGCACATATTTACAGTTGTATGCATGCACGGACAGATGAGCTACAATCTCAGTTGTTAATGCATTTAATGCATGCATGCAGATGCAAACTACTTGAACCTCCCTTGCAGCAGTGACTGGTCCTGTTGCGTGGGGCAAGAGGCGACCAATTCAAAGTTCCCTTTGTACAGTATCATTCCTCCCCCCAATCCAAGTGTCCCCTGTTGGCCTCCGGCGCTATGGTATGAAGGGTGTCTGCCGCCTAACCATCTGCAGATGGTCAGTTCCTACCGTTCTGTTTTGGGAGATGACCTATTTTTTTGCCTCGCATGGACCAGGGTTGAACTAGCCCACAGTTGGTTACCCTGAGCAATGTGCACGCATGCACCGAGTGCTCTACCATAGCATCGCTTCCACTGTTACATGGGGCGATAGGCAATTGGTTCCTCTGGTTCCCTTCATATCACATGTATACTGCGTAAAGAAAGCAATGCTCGAAATCATGTCACTTTGAATATTTGATTGCGTACATGAAGAAGAAGGTACTTGGCACTTGTGTGCATTGACGCATGTTTATGGATGAACAGGCTTATATCATTATAAAGGAAAACTTGCGTATCTATCAAAGTGCCTGAAGCAGGCACAGACAGGTAAGCTACAATTTCTATTGTGCATGCAAATACAAATTGTGTCCACCTTCTTAGCAGCAGTGACTAGTCAATGAGCAGCTCATCCTCATATTTCTCTACAAGCCAGAGACTTGACTCTCGGGTCGACAGACCCAAGGCGAGGCAAGAAGGGCTCTAAAGTTGAAGTCCGGGGGTTCGCATACCGGAAGTTCCTAAAAATTAATGGACATTGCACATGCTACAAAAGCCCTCTGTAGCCTCACAAGCACAACAGCAAATGTAACACTTCCACCCATTCGCAATTTTTGTACTTTAAACTTGAAATAATTGTTGAATACCTGAGTAAGGCACATAAAATAGTACAAGCACACCCTGCAACCCAGGATACAAAAAGAGCAACTAGAAATTTGCAAGGCCGAAGAACAGTGTTCACAGCATCATCCAAGATAGCTACTTGGCCAAGGGGCTGGGAACACCCACACCCTTTTCCTCTTGGCTGACTTGTCAAGGATATTTGAGCACTGCACATGTGCCTGGCCCATGCAGCTTTCTGCTTTGGCAAATACCACCTCAGCAATTACCTCCCAAAGAAAGCACCTGTGCTGAAACACTTGAAACAAATTCAGCCCAAATGGGGCACCCGAGGGCAAGCACCTCGTATACTTATCATCCACACAGGCAAGCCGTGTAATGCAAAATAATGCAAGCAACCTGACACGCTAATAAAACAATGTGTATGTGCGTGTTTGTGTGTTTGCGCGCATGTGCATGTGCATGTGTGTGCGTGTGTGCGAGCGTGCGCGCATTTGCATGTGCGGGTGAGCGTGTGCGTGTGCGTGTGTGTGTGTGTGAGCGTGTGCGTGTGCGTGCGTGCATGCGTGTGTGTGTGTGTGTGTGTGTGTGTGTGTGTGTGTGTGTGTGTGTGTGTGTGTGTGTGTGCGCGCGCGTGTGCTTGTGGTGTGTGTGTGCGCGCATACGTGCGTGTGTGTGTATGTGTGTGTGAATGCGTGTGTGCGCGTGTGCGTGTATGTGTATGTGTGTGTCCTCCAAATGATGGCAGAACCTCAACCCCGATCACCTTCTTGGTAAGCAGGTTGGGCTCGCTTGCAAATTGCAAGGCCTTCACGTAGGCAAAACTGGCGTCATGGCCCAGCATCTCGCAATAAATGAGCCGGACCATGTACTCCTTCCCCCTGCTTTTGTCGAGCTTGGGATCCGAGAGCCGCTGCAACATCAATCACAGACAAAATTGCATGACTTTCCATGCTGTCTATACTGGTAGCGTCACTACCTTTTTGTTGCACATCCACTCTGCATTCTCAAACTTGCCTCGCCCTTTGGAGCTCTACTGTGGCATTCCATCCTGTCTTTCTCATCACTATTATCTACCTGCACATCTTGAACTCAACAGAGCACCTGGTCCTCAATTCCCACCCCTATGCGGACCTGCATGTTGCGCCTGGATGCCAGCAAATGCACACCTGTTTCAGCACCTCCAGCTCCCTGGAGATGATGCGATCCTCCTCCAGTTTGCTCTTGCATTCTCCAATTGCCTTGATGAGACACTCAAACTCACGCAGGTCGCGCAAGAACTTGGTGTTGGAGATGCGCTGCACAAGCTTGTTGCGAAATTCATTCATCATCTTTGCAGAAGCTGTTCTGCACGATACTGTTAGTAGCTAGCTAAAGCCTATTTGGGCTTTCATTTGTATGCCACATAATACATGGCTCAAAGATACAAATGGGAGTTTCCACAGTTCAAGGCAGAGAAAAGTTATCCTCCATAACGAACCTGAAACCTACTGGAGAATTACGAGTAGTTGCAAGTTTTAAGCTATGTTGCTCTGTTATGAATTGTCCCTTACTTGATGTACACAGTGTGAGCTATTGATGCTGCTTAGCTGCGCAGTTGCACAGCTCAGGATTTGTCAGCTGCTGAGTGCCTAAAACCTTCTTCCTGCCACAGATTTGTTTACTGCAGCAAAATATGCATTCAGGCCCCTCCATTGCTGTGTGCCTGATCCTTGAGCACGGCTTGAAAATGCCGCAGAGAGACTCCATTTGACGCCAATCTGCACAGCAGGATTCCTGTGGGAGGGCAGTGCAGGTCCCTGGACAGCTTCAAAATAGGGGCCCTCAGAAAAGCCCTACTCCATTCAACCCCTCCCTTAAAGCTAAAAGGACATGCACGACATGTCTCAGATGCTCATCCTATGGATCTTACACTGCCTGCTTTGCAATGCAATAAGCTCCGTGCATTGCAAACTATGCTGATCGGCTACACAAAGGAAAAGCTCTTCTCGTGGGTGTTACCTCGTGGCCCAAAGTTATGCAAGCGTATGCCAGAATTTTCTTTCCTCCCATAATTCTGTCTTAACTCTCTGAAGCATGATGCCAATAAATGGCATTGTTGAGAAAAAAAAACTTACTAAACACCTTGCAAGCGTCTGCTTCAATTGGTTGCTTCTTGTCTTGTTGGCTGCACAGAACTTCCTACAAACATGCTCAGGTAATCAGCAAGCAAGAGCTATAAAAAAAAGCTTGAAGGCAGTGAGAACAATGCCCAAGATGATTAAAAGGAAACTTGGCTCAAAGAGCCGTGAGTTCTCAACCAGAAGGTATGAAGGGAGGTAAAGTGGATTCGGTGGGTTTTTGGAGCACTCCATCAACTTACATATCGAGGCTTGCTTGCTGTTCGGGTTACCTTCGCTCTTGTACATTATTTCTTTGCAACAAAAAATCGAAGCAGCGTTTACGCTCACACAAGGTGAGGAGATGAAGATCTAGACGCATTGACCTCAAGAACAGTGTGTCCCCTTCACCTGGAAATACAGTGAGGGGCTGTCGAACAGGGGTAGCTGTGCTGGTCTTCTGTGGGGTGCAGGCCTGCTGCGTAACAGGGGGAGGAAGAAGAAGTGGTGGATTATAAGCCTTGGCACCTTACGTAAAGGAGAAAACTTGTTACCATCATCTTCAAGAGCTCATCAATGAGAAACTTGCCTTTTATTGCTGGTGTGCTCTCCCAACCAGATATGATTGTACTACTCCTTTCATGAAAGAAACGGAAAAAGAAAAACTTTCAGGCAGAGGAGACTCTTCCTACATCAATTAAGGAAAAGGAGACACATTGGCTCAAAGAGCCGTAAGTCTCCCTCACCAGAGGGTAAGAGGGAAGCTAGTGTGGGTCTGGTGGATTTCTGAAAGCATGCAGCCCCAGTGCACCAGAGTTATGTTGAGTATTTTTGATTTCAATGGCGCGTCTGGTAGAGGTAAGTTTTTGCGCATATTGCACAGAGTGGGCATGGAGATAACGTGCAAGCTTGGTAGACCTTTGCGGGTCAATCTTAGTTCTTTAAAATGATTCAGGGTATGGGCAAAATAGATAGTCCCACCCACACCCAGGAGGATTGTGTGGAGAGTGATCTCAGCACCTTGAAGTTGTTTGCATAGCTCACTGTGTTGTTGATGTGAGGCTTCTAACTGGGCTACAGGCCTCGTATCTTGATTTCTATTGAGTACATATGGTGGTTTGGGTGTTCAATCGATGAAGTTGCCTGGCTGGAATCATGCTGCTTCTTCATTTCGTCCCATACTGCGGAGTACCCGTTGTGAGGAGGGAGAAGGTAGTCTATTGGGGTTCGCAGGGCAAGGAGTGACCAAGATAGCGCCGGGGCGGCTGGAGGTGCGTCTAGCTTGATCAGGAATGCTGGGGTCAAATCTGATCAGGATGGCAGGAGGTGATCTCGATCTTTTAGGAAATCTACGAGGAGAGAGGAAAGGGGGTATAGTTCTGTTTGAAGAACTTGGAGGTTGTATTGCGCCAGCTGATCATCATTTCCTATGTAATAACCAAGCCTGCTCCTCAAGGGCTTTTTCTAAGAGCTTTTGTGATCATTTTCTAGCTTTATTCTTGCGTCCAGTTTTCATGCTGGTTTGTGTCTCTAGGCTGTGGGAAGTGTTGTGTCAGGCTGAGAAAGTGACGCAGCCATAACAGTGTCTTGACATCCCATGACCAGATAAGATGTGTTGATGCTGTGGCGTACAGCAACAAGCGGGTTAGGCTGGAGATTCTAGCTACTGACAGATATGATGCAGATTCTGGAGAGTCGGCTTGACTCTTGGTTGCTTGGCTTGCGGGATAATGCTATTGGTATTTAGGCTGAACTTCGTATGCTGGACTGATGCACTTAACTGGCGTGGCTCTGCTGGCTTCCTCCTCCAAGGGCTAGGTGAGCTTACTCACACATGGGCTACTTTATTAGGGGCTTGACTGGGTTTACAAAGATGATGAGAACAAGATGGTGTTACTACGAGTTCCTACGTGAAGTAAAAGTTCTCTCAACACAGCCTCAGCTGTGTTGCCACAAGGATAAATACCACTGTCCAACTAACTCAACTAACTTGCAGCACACTCTCGGCACAGCAGACTCTCGTCGTGACAGCTGTCAGGCTGAGAAAGTGACGCAGCCATAACAGTGTCTTGACATCCCATGACCAGAACCCCCCTGACACGAGCATGAAGTCTCTGAATGCAAAGTGACACCAAAGAAATGGGATGTGAAGACAAAATCATAAAGGAGAGCGAGAATTCAAGGCATAAAGAAGCAAATAATTTTTTGGACAGCAAGACACTACCATCACGTACAAATTCAAGCTTAGCTCCACCCCCCTACTGCAAGATAAAAGACAGAATTTCATGGCCAACACTTTTCACAGAATTGCAATCTCCAAGTCTGCAGCATCTACAATTTTCAAGCATTGCCAGGCAGGGAATAACTTCTCGCATGCAAACCTAGCAAAGGTCAAGCACTAGACAGCACAACATGGGCACACATAACATGTAATACACTCAACGAGCAAAAATATATAAAAGGATCATATACCACACCCGGAGGCTGGTAGGGCGGATCGCATGCATATGCTGATGCAACGGCAAAGCGAATGCAGCATCCTATCAGGCAGGCCTTAATTACGCTAGCCTCTCTTGCTCTTCCATGCCTGCCATCTGGATCTGTTGGTTGTCATGGGCAGACAGGCTCGCCCGCATGTGCTAGCTAGTGCACTGGGCGAAGTGCATGGAACACACCCCCCACATGCGGGTGGACTGCTCAGCTTGAGCTTCATGGCTATCTCTGGCGGTGCAGCTGGACGCTCAAGCGGTGGTTGTCTGCTTTGCTGGTTGGTTGTCCTCGCAGTGCGCATTACATACGGCAATTGTTTTGTGAGTGGCAGCTGCTGTTTGTATGCAGGGGCACGTGTGTGGCTAGGTCTGTCAGCTGGGAACTGGAACAAGCTCACGTCTTTGATACGGCCATGTTTGTTGCGCGTGGTATGCCATGCATGTATGGCGGCTGCAGCAGAGGATGCTGTAGTGCATGAGTGCACCAGCGGCACTTGGTGGGCAGCATGTGATGCAGCTGTGCCTACGCTGGATTTTGTGTGTGCATCATGCTGAGGATCTGCAAACTTGTCTGCAGCAGTGGTCATACAGGCCAGAAATGCGGTGGCAGCAGTTTTCAGTTGGCTCTTGCCAGTGCTGATCAGTGGTACACAGGCAAATGTATCCAGGTCGTTCTTTGTGCGCAAGAATGGGCGGTACTGCAGCAAATTGATCACAGGATCTGCACGTGCACCCCAGTCACGGGCAACATGCGTGCTCAGCAGCACCTCATACAAGTTGTTCACACCTGCAACAACCAGGAATGTCACGCCATCTGGGGATGCAGTTGAGCATTCAACATCTTTACCTCTGTTAAGTATGCTCCAGATTGGGCCTACCACCTGACCAATGACTCCCCCTGCACTTCCCATAGAGGTATGGATCTTGAGGGGTGAGGGGCCATACAGGATGCCATTCTTGTCAGCAAACTCTTTGGACAGGAGATTTGCCTCAGAGCAAGTGTCAAATAGCACACGTGAAGCAGTGATGATTTTATCTCTGTGCGCAAAGGATTCACCCTCAGATAGCCTGTACAGGCCCCTACTTTCATTCATGTATTTTGTAGTGTCAAAAGTGGGCTGTTCTGGGATTGGGCCATACTTGGCAGCAGCAAACACAGGCACATCATCATAACCAAACAAGGATGGCTCTGAAGAGGTGGCAGCTTCAGGTGCAGTTGCCACTTTGCCATCGTAAGCGGAGTGTGATGCAGCTTGCGTGTGGGACTCTGCCAGGCTTGTTTGCGCACTCACTTGTGATGGTGTTGGTGTACCTTCAGGAGCAAGGAGATCAGTGCGCTTGAGAGCGCCCATCAGCGTTGGCTTGGGAACCTTGAAGGACACCTCAAAGCCAGGAAGTTTCTGCATGGCAACAAAGTCTTGTACAGACAGCTCTGATCCCACAATGCGTACCGTGGCCATAGCAGGAGGCGCTGGCTTCTGCACAGGTGCTGGTGCTGCGCCTGGTACATCTGCACGGTTTAGCGGTCCTGCATGGAATGGCACAGGTGTGGCTGCACACACACTTGACTTTTGTTCTTGTTCCATGTCTGTACGCACTGTCAGTAAGGCATGCAGAGGTGGCCACACAGGCTGGATGTTATCTGAAGCAGGCGTCTGAGCAAAGGCACAACGTGCACCATCTGGTGACTCAGTAGTTGGCGCTGAATAGCGAGTCATGTGCACTTGCTTGGTTTGCTGGGTGGCAGGGGCAGGTGCTGGCATGCAGGGCTGTGCAGGTGGTGCGCGCATGTGCACACGCGGGTCATAATCCCTTCCATAGCATGGTGCATCAGGCGGGTGAATGCGGCCACAGATCTCATGGCGAGGGTACTTGAACATCATGCCAGCGCGTGCGGGGTAAATCATGTTGTTGGCATAGAATGGGGCAGGCGCAGTTTGAGGGCCTGCAAGCTGTGCTTGCATGTGCACTGGTGCATAGGAGTGTGGCTGTGCTGCGGGGTACCATTCTTGCCTTGGCACTGGTTTCTGCGTGTATGGCGCAAATTGGGGGCGTGGCAGCAGCACGACTTGGTGCTCCTGGGCCTATGCCTACTGCAGACAGCCGCTCCATCACTTCCTGCGTTACTGCACCTGCCATGTTGGACTGGTCCTGAGGGTCAGCTGGGCGGCTTGGTTTGACACGAGGGTTGGCTGCCTTCTTGTCACTCACCATAGCCTGCAAGTCCCTGCACTGCTCAGTGTTATGTGAAGGGTTGTGACCATGTAGCATGCAGAAGTTGCGCGCCTGGTTGGTTTTCGCAGTTCTTGGGTCCTTGCGAGACTTGGGAACACGATCCGGATCCTCAGCGTGGGTGATATACAACGGTACTACTGCGCGGCGCGCGCAAACAGAGAGCAACGGTGTTGAGAGAAGATAAGATGTGTTGATGCTGTGGCGTACAGCAACAAGCGGGTTAGGCTGGAGATTCTAGCTACTGAAAGATATGATGCACATTCTGGAGAGTCGGCTGGACTCTTGGTTGCTTGGCTTGCGGGATAATGCTATTGGTATTTGGGCTGAACTTCGTATGCTGGACTGATGCACTTAACTGGCGTGGCTCTGCTGGCTTCCTCCTCCAAGGGCTAGGTGAGCTTACTCACACATGGGCTACTTTATTAGGGGCTTGACTGGGTTTACAAAGATGATGAGAACAAGATGGTGTTACTACGAGTTCCTACGTGAAGTAAAGGTTCTCTCAACACAGCCTCAGCTGTGTTGCCACAAGGATAAATACCACTGTCCAACTAACTCAACTAACTTGCAGCACACTCTCGGCACAGCAGACTCTCGTCGTGACAGTTGGGACAAGTAGGAGGGCTGAGGATCTTGCCTGTCTGGCAGGGATCTGTTGTGTATAGGGAGTCGGACTGTTGGCAGTGCTTTGACTAGCATTTGCTCCTGTATCATTCTGGCTAAGTGGTCGAGACAGGGACATTGAGGTGTGTTTTATTGTTGAGCGTTTGCGCTTGCTAGGTGGCCCTTCTGCAAATGAATCCTGTAGAGTGGTTGTCATGGCATCGGGATCAGAGGCAGTGGTTTGTATAGAGGTATGGATTATTTGTGAAAGAGTGATGTTCAGTTTACAATTGGAGCGTGTTCTTTTATTGGGTGGCTCTTCTGAGGGTTGTGTTTCTTTGGCAGTCAATACTTCTTGTGTGATAGGACAAGTTTCTTGTTAGGAATGTTGACTTTATGGGTGGACAAGGTGCCAGGATCACGTCTGAGGCGACACCCAGCCTGGGTGTGCTCATGAGTGCAATGCAATCATCATGATGTGCGAGGTTGTAGCGGTAGTACTACTTGTGTGGATGGTGCTGTTTGGTTGGAAGCCTGCCTGATGATGGTTTAAGTGAGTGTTGATGAGGCCACTTACTTGCATGTTGTTGATCAGACGATAACTTGCAAGAGTGTTTGCCTCGGTGTTTTTGTAAGCAATGATTTTTGTATGGAGGAGCTACTCAATTCTTTTTCAAGGGGAAGGTTGACAAGAGCTGCTAGTCTATTTCGTGCAATTTTATATTTGGCGTTGACCTTGGGGTGTTTAGCCTGAAGCTGAGCTACTGTGATGACCTGGAAAAGAAAAGAAAAGTCTACACAGGCCACAGGCCGCGTGCATTAAGGAAAGGTCCCTTAACTAGCAAGGGCCTCACCAGAGGTCCCTCAAAACTACACTAGCTACAACTAGCCTAGGAGAGGGAAGGAGACTGAACTAATGAGGATCAGGCGGGTTGTCGGCCATGCCCCGAGACGCCCGGACTCTCCTTCTCCTTGTATCCACCTCCGCACGCCCAGCGACCCCCCCCCCCAGAAGCCCCAGTAAGCAAAAAGCATGTCTGGTGTTAATGATAGTGGTTAGTCACTGTATGGCATGACAGCTCAGCCTGGAAGCTAAGGATTTTGCTTTGTGCTTGGATAGGCCCAAATTGACAAGAGGTTTGGATCGTGTACTCGTTGTAAATAGTGCCAGCCACACCAATCAGGATGATGTGTAGAGTCACTTTGTTGTTCCTGTTTGGATTCCTTGAGCTGCGGGTTTTAAGTCTGGTTATAGTGTGAGCATGCTGAGTTGCTGCAGTTTCTAAAGTGATGAAGGGGTTGGTATCTGGACAAAATTTCAGTTCAACAAGGTGAATGCCTCTGTCTTGAGGAGGGATCTTAGAAGGATCAAGGTGAGCTTGTCTGCCTGGGATAGATCTCACAAAGATAACTTCAGGGCGGCTCTGGTGCCGAGCAGAGGAGCCAGTACCATTAGGAAAAACCCAGTCTGGAATGGTTCGTGAGATGTTTTCTGGAACTTGTATCCCCTGATCCAGGAGTCTCTCATTACGGCAGGCATCCATACCAATAAGGGATGAGCCAAACCTGCCTTTGCTAAGGGCTTTAACACAGAAGCTAAGGCCAACATGGTGTCTGTTGGTGTGCATACCACTCATAGTTGGATTTGGACATCTGAGGACAACATGATTAATGCTATCCATGTCGTCACAGAGCGGACACCTTTCAGAGGTGGGAGATTTGTTGAATCTGTTGGCATGCTTTTGTGTGTAGATTGTCCCTGTGCATAATTTGATTACATTTATCTGTTGTTTGAGGGTGATCTTAGGGGTAGACCAGAAGGAGTTGCTGATTTCCTTGTTAGCAAGTTGACAGGTTGGGTTGTGAGCTTCTATATTAGCAGTGGTGATTGGGGAATTGGGTTGTATGGCATGGTTGAGTCTCTGCCAGCTATTGTAATGGTAGCCAGAGATATCAGCAGAGCCTAGCTTGTGTTTTTTGTGCATGTGTAATTTAAGTTTGTCAGTCAGGTTGTTGAGGTAGTGGGTTGGGAAAGCGTGGGAGCGGTGCAGACTATCATTTTGTCTGCGTGAGGTCTTCAATGAGAGCCAGTATAAATTGTGGAATGGGTCCCAGGCATGTGGGAGTTCAACATCTGTGATGGCCGTGAGGGATGCAGACCGTGCGCAGGTGTCAGCCCCCTCATTGCCAATGATGCCAGAGTGAGCTTTGACTTTGTAGAAGTGAATAGGATGAGGGGAGTGCTCTAATATGGTTGATATAGCACGAATGAGCTCTGCATGTAGGTGATACCTCATGCGCATGGGATTGCGAGTTTGTTTAAAAATCTGGGAAAGGCAGGATGCACTATCAGAGGCAATGTCAGTTTGCCCTTGTTGGAGTGCCACAAGAATACCTGCAAGTTCTGCTCTGTTGATGGTATTTGTAGGTCCACGGCCGCTGGGTTTTATGTGCAGCTGCAAGTGTTGGGAGGGTAGACTAGTGTCCTTCCCCGGCTTGTAAACACCTGAGCCAGAAAATGGTGAGGAGTCATCATCTTTGTGTTTGATTACACTGCCATCAGTGTAGGTGCCCTTAAGTGCCCTCAGGCAAGGGCAGCCTTCCTGCCAACTACAAGAAGATGTTCACACCTAAGAATCAAAGACTGGAAATAAATCACCTACACTGATGGCAGTGTAATCAAACACAAAGATGATGACTCCCCACCACTTTCTGGCTCAGGTGCTTACAAGCCGGGGAAGGACACTAGTCTACCCTCCCAACACTAGCAGCTGCACATAAAACCCAACGGCCGTGGACCTACAAATACCATCAACAGAGCAGAACTTGCAGGTATTCTTGTGGCACTCCAACAAGGGCAAACTGACATTGCCTCTGATAGTGCATCCTGCCTTTCCCAGATTTCTAAGCAAACTCTCAATCCGATGCGCATGAGGTATCACCTACATGCAGATCTCATTCGTGCTATATCAATCATATTAGAGCACTCCCCTCCGAGGTGAGTCATCCTGTTCATTTCTACAAAGTCAAAGCTCACTCTGGCATCATTGGCAATGAGGGGGCTGACGCCTGTGCACAGTCTGCAGCCCTCACGGCCATCACAGATGTTGAACTCCCACATGCCTGGGGCCCATTCCACAATTTATACTGGCTCTCATTGAAGACCTCACGAAGACAAAATGATAGCCTGCACCGCTCCCAACCCACTACCTCAACGTCTTGATGCTAGGGGCAGCCATGCTGTCAGTGTAAAATTTTCCCACAATATCAGCTACTTTGCACGGGTCTGTTTCCACTTCACCTGTGCTGGGGTCTGTGAGTGCTTGGGATTGAGGAGAAGCAGTGCTTTTGCCATTGAGGATTTCCTTATTGGCAAGGGCAGGGTGCTTTGCTATTTTCCTTTGTTGACGCCTTTGTGCTCTGATGTGGCACTGCTTGCTGTATTCGGAGTCTAATTTGTTGATTTGCTCCTTGAGGTTCTTATGCTGGGTTTGGAGGACAGCCTCTAATGGTGGTAGAGGGGGTGAAGTGCTGTTTGAGGTAGGGTTGGCGGACGTTGTTTCTTCGTGAGTGAATTTGTGGATAAAGAGCATGGCCCTTTGGAGATTGGGATCGTGGTTGTTAAGGGCCAGGACTTCATCAAAGGTGAGGGCTAGGTGGGCCTGAGGCAGGTTATACTGCACATGGCGGACAGATTTGAGCTTGTTGCAAAGTAATTTGCGGAGGTTACTTATCCTCCTGGTTCTGAAGTGTTTGGAGGTTGCAGGTTTAATTTTGGTGGTGCACACCTGCAGAGCCACCTTGTGGCATTTTTTGATAAGATTGACAATTTTGTCGGCAATGTTCTCAACAGCTTCCCTGGCAGGGAGGCCATTAAGGCGTTTCAGACGAGCTGGTTTCGTAGCACAGGTGTTCTCTATAGTAGACAGGTGGGAGAGAGCAGTCTCATGCATATAGTTCAGTGTTTCCAAAATGTTTGTATGGGTGGTAAGAGGTGTGTAAGAGGGATCATTGAGAGCACAGTGCAGCTTTTCAATATCTGGGGGTTTTATGGGCCGCACTAGCACGCGCTCATTTTGATGTAATGGTGTAGGCTCTAGTATTTTTTTGATTTTGACCCCCAGAATGTTAGTGGGGACATTGGAAACAAGGGGAACATGATCACTGTGCTTGTATCCTTGGTCAGCAGGGTTGCAGAATATTTGAGAGTGGAAGTTAGTGTTGTTGGTTTTGAGGATAATGGAGGGCAGCAAAATGTCATCAATGCGGCTGTGTGTGTGATTACTTGAGGTTTGGCTGCCAAGCACTACATCTGACCTAAATGTCCAGGTTCTTTGTGGCAAGTGCCAGTCAAGGGAACAAAAATTGATGTCAGAGACGAAGTTGCGGAAAAGCTTGTCTTGCTGGTAAGACATTCCACTGGTTCTATCTTTTGGAAAAAGTGTAGCATTCATGTCACCTAGTAGGATGGGGAGGCAGTGGCAGGAGTTAAGAAGGCCTTTGAGGGTCTCCTCCATGTGTTTTCTTGTTTCCAGGGCTGCACGTTTTTTGCCTGAGGGCCAGTAGGTAGAAATCAAAAGAATGGGCTTGCTTGAAGTTTTAAGTTTGGCAGCCACTATCCTTCCGTCAACGTTATCTTGGAATAGAATTTGGGTGGCGTGGGTGGTAATGGCAATCCTTTTTTTAATGCATAGGATTGTGCCAGAGTGGTGGTGGGAGCTGTGCCACCAGGCATAGTCTTGTAGAAGGTGATCGAGCCATTGTGGCGTTTTGATCCCTCCTGTAATTTTAGTTTCTGTAAGAGAGAGTATGTCAGGGTCATGATAGGTGATAAGGTCATGAAAGACCTCTTTACTTTTAAAGAGGCCTCGGAACATTCATGGTAATTAGTTTGAGGTGTTCATGCCACGTCTGATTGGGACCTGTGGATATGCTTGCTTGAGCGTGTGATTGAGTGCTCTCTATTTGTTGAGGGGTTGTTGAGGGGCTAATCTGATGGTCCCTTGTATGGCGTTGGGGGAGAGGAGGATCGTCAGTCACATGGATGGTGCCATCATTTTGGGTTGCAGTGGTCTCAGGCAAGAAGGGGATGTGTGGATCAGCAAGATGGAGATCAGATGTAGGAGCCAGATGGCTCCAAAAGAAGCCAGACTGAATAGTGAGAATATTTCCACTAAGCTGGTGCCAGCTATCCTCTGTTGTGAGGTATATAGGATGGGAATTCTCAGAGTCCAGGAGGCACCAAGTACTCCGGGCGTGAGGGAAGGCGTATTCAATATTTTTGAGGGCCTTGGCATGGGGCTGGCCGCTACGATTTCTGGAGGTGAGGATGATTGCTGATGCGTAGGCGGAGCTATTTGACAGACACTTTACAAGGTTTTGATTGATTTGACCACGTTGGAGATCAGTACGGGAGTAGTGGAGGTAGAAATTATGATTGGCATTCCAGGGTATGTATTGTAGGTGATGATTTACAGTTGTGATGTTAAAATTACCAACGCCTGGTGTGTATAGGTGGCACAGGGAGATGTGTGCAAGGTTGCGAAGAGCGAGGGTATATTCTAGCATCCTCATGTGACAGAGAACTGAGTCTCCAGAAAGAATGTGTGAGCCCATGGCCATGTTGAAGGCATGTAGAAGACAGAAAGCGTTATCTTGAGCTTCCATGTATGGTTGTGGGCAAGGGTAGCCATTCTGGGATGTTTTGTGCTTGATGACAAAGAGCTCAAAATTCTGAGCCATGCCACCCCAATTCTGAGAGTCTTTATCGTCTGTGATGATGCTAGGAAACATCTAAATCTTGATGAATTCATTGAAAGCACTTCTATCCATGAGTTTGGAGCGAAGCCACTCCCTTTGATTGTTGCCTTCAAGTTCTTCTCTTGTAATTTGTGATTGAAGGGTTGAAGGATAGGGCACAAATTTAGGTTTCCCATCTCTTCCCGGGGCCCAATTTGCTGTGTACGCCAAAACGCTTGTTACCACTAGGCATGCTATTGAAAACAATAATGAATCTCACAGCTGGATTCTGGAGCAGGGTGCTTCCAGCAAACCTCCAGTCTAGCAGTCGCACTTCTTCAAGTCAAGTTGACTGAAGGCCTTATCTTTGTAAACCTTGTAAACCAAACCTCCAGATCCCCATTTGCAATTCCTGTTTTGCAGCTTGTTGGGTGGCTTTATGAGTGCCAAAACCAAGTTTTTCAAGGGGCTTTTCATTGTTGCACGCAGCCTGGCGGCAAGCACAGACTTTCCCCATCTTCCTTTTTGAGGGGCTCCAAAGTATGAGGCGCATAGATGACCCCACCTACACCTAAACGAGGGGTTATTCTGTAAGACGATTTGTAAAATTGGTACCTTGCTGGGCATCCTTTCTTAGATGGCAGCTCCTCCATAATAGAACGCCAACACAGGAAGGGCGAGTGTGTAACAACTGAGATCTGGGGACTTTCCCCAAATAATTGATGTAGGCTTTGCCTTCACAACCCTTCTCGTGCCACACTCAAGAAGAAAGCGCTATGTCATGCGTTGAAAGAAAGCCATGCAAAAAAAGAGTCTCCTCAAAGGCTGATGCACAATACGCTGTATGGTCTGTCCATTTTTTCATCTACGGTGCTAAGATTGAAATTTGTAAATTCATGTTTTTTTACCTTATTAGGCTTTTGCATGCCAGGCAACCTGAATCCAACAATTAAACAATTGGGAATGGTAAGCACACCTAGCCGCTGAGGTCGCCTACAGTGTCTTTTACCACTGAGTTCACTCAGCTTCAACACCTTGTAACACCTAAAAGAACATTGGGATTGTTGAGCACACGTAACCGCTGAGGTCTTCTTGTGTCTTCTACAACAGGTTCACTCAGCTGTCAACACCCTAGAGCACCTAAAGTACCAATCTTTGTTTACTTGCAGGCTGGCATGCGATATGCCCGGTATGGTCACATCGCTATGTGGGCCTTCCTTGGGTTAGGCATCCTGCCGATGGAAAACAATACAAGTACGCTTTCTTTCTTTCTGCAATGCTTTTCTTCGCACTTTTGCTTCCCGTGCTTGATTTAGCCCCTGGAATTTGTATGATTTGTGTGCCTTGTCCTCTTGTGCCTTTGTTGCTGCATTTTCTTCTGTGTGATGAACTCGTTGTCAGGATTTCATTTTGTGGACATCCAGTACATCTCAAGTGCTCCTTTCAAGGATGCAGCCAGGAGCTGAAGCACATGTTTATCCCCAACAGCACTTGTCTATTCCTAACATTGCACTTGCTGAATAGCAAAACACAAATGCATAGAGAATTGCTTAGGCTGCAATTGCATATGCATTGTCATCAGCACGTTGAGCCCCTACACGTTGAGCACCTTCCTTGCTTTTATTGCTGGCCTCTCATGCCTGGCTGCTATCACTATTGTGGCCTTTCTCTTGCTTGCAGTTAGTATGGTAGCGACCTATAGCGAAAGCTTGGTACTCTTTGTGCTGTTCAGCCCGGTGTTGGAGCAGGTATGTGTTTGTTTTTTTGCATGAAGTGTTCCTGCTCGTCTGTGGAGCCTTCTGAGTTGGTCAAAGCAGTGAACCGAAAGAGTCAACAGCAAAGTCTTAGTGCAACTCCATGGTTCCTTGCAACAGCGCGTTTTGATGTTTCTTTCCAAACCAAAAGCTGTGAGCTTATTAGGAACCAAGATGATGCATTCATCTGGTCGTCTGGTCTTGCTATGGAGACTTCATGTCAGGCAAATGGGTGCATACGCCTACCTCCCCTTTGAGCCTCAGCTTCTGGTTTGCATCAGCTGATTGCTCATCAAATGTGTTTGGTCTGCTCCAGCTATGCATCGTTTGAAAGAATTCAGATTGTTAGACGATGGTGCATACATGTGCTGGAAGATGCGCTGCATGCATACGCCTGCTCTGCTGGCTTCCTTCATGTTCCATGCTGAGTTCCGCTTTCTAAAATGAAGTTGCCCCCTTCCTCAAACCTTGCATGCACGCGGATGCACACCAGGCAAAGTTTGGGGTCCGTCCTCGCTGCACAACAATTGCAAGCAGTGACGCGTTTGTGTACTTATTTGTCACGAGTTCAAAAAATTAATGGTGAATCACACTCGAATTGGATGTTGTGTTGCTTATGTGCATCTGTGCATCTCTTCCTACATCCTTACTAATACCATGATGAGTACTGCTTGGTGACTGATGCAGTCATCCCTGCGTGCGCTGCTGCTGGAGCGCCTGTCTACTACTTGGGTATTTTTCCTCCTCTTCCGCACCTTGGGAGTGTGGGCACCCCTGCACAGGGCAGTGGTCCAGAATGCTCTCAGCGCAGCGGCAGAGCTGGTCTTCATCGGCGCGCACCTGCGGTACACCTTCCTGAAATCCTGGGCTGACAGTCAGCAACAGCAGGCTGTGCAGGCCAAGAAGGGCACGTGAAAGAGGGGGGGGCTCATTGCTCCTAGCGCTTATTGCATTTGCGCTGATCGGCTTTAATTCCTCACAGTTTGCAGGCCATGCAGCTGGTGGCTGTGCATGTGCGTGTATATGTGGGCTCACACCTTGCCACGGCTGCCTGCATGAATGGTTGGTTCTAACTGGCTGCACGGGTGTGCCGTGAGCATCCCTAAATGCAGGAGCGAGCTTGTGAGTGATGGAGCTGGAGGGTGGGAATGGGGTGCATGCTTGTTGGTCGGTGCACAGCGTATGCTCGGCCTCCTGTGGGCCCAATCCCACGTGTGTAAACAGCATGTGTGCTTGCTTGTTCATGCGTGTGTGTGTGAGTGAATGGTGGGTGTGAGAGATTGAAAGTGAGGGTTTCACACGCTGTGGTGTGCAGCTTCCTCTGCCTTGGTACGAGCCCATGTTCTTGGGCAGCTTTGTGAGACAGGCAGCGGCTGGGGTGGCCTGGTCTGTGGCTTAGGAGGGGATCAGCACTGTATAGCCCAAGTTAAAAACAGCGTAAGTTGTCCGCACCCCACCTTTGTCCATGAGGAATTCTTGATGGAGGCCTTGCTGCATCAGTGCTTTTTTGATTGATGTGTTCCATCGCACCCAATGCCTGGAGCAACTTCTATGGCCGGTCTCCAGGCATCCTCCTAGATCTCTAGGTCTCTAGCATCTGAACTTTATTGGCATGTCAGTGCCCAGCCACTGAATGCCCTTTGGGTGCTATGACGCCAGGGCGTGCTCATCCATCTGTTTGCAAGGGATGTCAAGCCCAGGGATGTGTGTGCTTCTGTTGTTTGTGAGGTTGTGTGGTGGTTGTGTCAGAGGGCAGTTGCAGTTGGCGCCCTTGTTCCTTTCTGGTTTGTGGTGGTTGGTGTTCACTCCTTTACTCTCGGGTTATGACAAAGCTTAATAGCGAGCATTTTGTTTGCTCGTGCAATTATAGTAATTGATGTCATCAGTGCTCACGGTACACTTTGTTGTCGTTAGTTGTACTACTCTGTAAATGCACCACCACTCATCATGGACATGAATTCTGACATGCACCAAAGCTGATGCTGTGCATGATGAACTGGTATGTTGGGAGAGCATTGAGGTTTTGCTGAGCTCGGCTTTGAGATCCAAATGCCCGCTGATTTCCTGTCAAGTTACTAATTGTTAGGTACTAACGCATGTCTTTTCTATTTACTCGTATGCAATGCAATTGCGCTTGGAGGCTATTGAGATGGTTGACATGTGACGATGCCGATGGCTTTGTGTGTTTGTGATGTCCAAGGCTTTTCCAGTGGTTGCTTTTCCATGCATTTTTCCAATTGGGCCATTGATTGTTCCTCAAAACATTTTAAGGCCTGCAGCACGCTTTAAATGAGTTGTTCCAGGGAGACTAGAATTGCTGAGGATTTTTTCTCTGGATTGGTGGGGATGTTGGTAGTAATGTTGCCTCTTTATTAAGGCTATGGGGTTTTGAGGGCCTTCCTCAGGCAGTGATGTCTTGATGCAGCACTGTTTCCTTTATGCAGATTTTTTTAGGCACCATCAAGAGAGAAAGTTGTGACAACATGAGATAGATATGGTAAGAAGTATCGTGGCTGTGAAGGTGTCACGGTGTTGCTGCTCAACATTTGGTGAAATCCAATCTTCTGCACCAAGGTCTTTTTCAAGAAATCCCTATGCGGGTCCTGGTGACAGGTGGTGCTCTGGCTTGGCAGGAGGCTTGGCTTTCAGGCATTTTGTTTTTGATGAGTGATACCATGTACTATGTTTATGCATCACTATTGAAGCATCCATCTTTTACCCTATTTCTGAATGGGTGTAGAGATTTTTAACCTCGGACCTCTTTTTCCTTTGTTCTCACGAATTTAGACCACCAGCGCATGCAGCGTGTGGGTCCTTTTTTGTGTATCCTTTCTTTGTAACAGGTACTGTTCAATGGTAAAGATAAGTTACAATGGTAAAAACGGGGGGGGGACCTTCAGCCAGGTCGTTTGGCTGCTTGGATCGGATAGGGCTAAATAGCTGTACCTGCCTACAAGGTTACAATGAGTTACAATGAGTTACAATGGGATTTGACCTTCAGCCAGGTAGTTTGGCTGCTCGGTCTGCTTAACTACAAGGTTAGATTTAGATTTAGATTTACACGGGGGGACCTTCAGCCAGACTGTTCGGCTGATCGGCCTGTGAATGGTCCTCGCCAGCCAACATAATGTCCATAAGCTCAGAAACAAACGAAAAAAAGCTTGTTGTTGTGTTGCAAGAGGAAATCAGAAACATCCTGGACACTGGCCTGTTGTAAAATTGGTTGCTCCATTGAAAAATCACTAGAGATTTAGATTTACACAGGGGGACCTTCAGCCAGACTGTTCGGCTGATCGGCCTGTGACTGGTCCTCGCCAGCCAACATAATGTCCATAAGCTCAGAAACAAACAAAAAAAGCTTGTTGTTGTGTTGCAAGAGGAAATCAGAAGCATCCTGGACACAGGCTTGTTGTAAAAAATCACTAGAGAAACAGTTGAACAGGTAAGTGTACTTTCTTCTCAAAGCACAAGAGTTACAAGAGTTACAATGGGGTTTGACCTTCAGCCAGGTAGTTTGGCTGCTCGGTCTGCTCAACTGTTCCAACTGCACAAAAAATATCCATGAGATCGGAAATAAAACGATAAGTGTCATTTGTTTGCTTCTGCAAGAAATGAATAGCATCCTCAGAGCTAGCTTGAGAATAGTAGAAAGTGCCTGAATCGTCCAGAAAAATTCTATAAGACGAGGGGAAGTCAGAAAATAGCTGTGCATAATCCCTTCGAAGAGAGCACACAGAAGCGCAAGAACAAAGGAACACAGCATGCTTTTTGTCTTGGAGTCCTTGTTCACATTTATCACAAGTTGATGTGTGCTCCTGCCAAAGTGATGTCTCAACTCTTAAATTATGAGCATGTAAGCGAAAACGTGCTATGTTTCTTAGCGTGCGCTTGCCCAAATCAAGATGCAAATACCTGGGGACAGAAAAGGGCGCACCATGAACAGACAAGGGTCTCAAAGGAAGTGCCATCCAGTGATGATATTTGGCTTATTTGTTTGTGTGGTCACCATGTTCTGCCAAGGCGTCAGCATTCCACACACCTCGCAGCCTTTTTCTCAGACCAACAACAAACTCCCTCATGACTATAGGCTGCCCTGACCGAACACAATGAGTAAACACGTTGCACCTGTCCAAGCTTGTGCAGGCAGCCAAAAATTCTGAAGTCCAACATTTATGGGAGAGACTGCTCATTTCAACATCTGCTTGCAGTACCTTACTGAGTGTAGTGCTGTTGCTGCGCAGTAAAGCATTGTAAAACCTAACTGCTGCACGAAACCAATAGAACTGTAAAGGTTCATGCCCACACTCACGCAGTACAGACCAATTAGGAGTGGTGCGCTTTACCCCAAGGATACGCTTCAGTAAGCACAGATGTACAGTTTGCAAAGGACAATCAATTTCAGCTCCTTCTTTCATAAATCTAGTGCCCCAAATCTGGCATGCATACATGCTAGCAGGGAGAGCATATGCTTTAGTCAGCCAGAGCATGGTATGCGGCCTATCTGTCAGGCGGTGCTCAGATGCGAATTGCCTAATCCGTCTGCAACCAGCTAGGAAAGGTGCACACATATACTCTGCAGTGGCTTGCGGGTTGCGTTGTTTTTTGAACAGCATGCCTAAATACCTAAAATAATCTGCACACGCCAAACGAGCTCCATCTAACGTGAAAGCTGGCACATTATCACCCTTTGAATTAAAATGCACAATCTCAGACTTGGCAGTATTGATCACCAACCCTTTCCGCTGAGCATACGTATGTAGCCTATCTAACATCAGTTGGAGCTGATCAGGAAGGTTACTAGTGAGGCACAAATCGTCTGCATACAGCATGTGGGTGACTCGAACGTCCCTAGTGCCTGTAATAGCCCCTTGCACATTTTCTGCCAAGCAGTCCACGTCATTGATGTACAAGGAGAACAACAAAGGGGAAAGCGGGCAGCCTTGCTTAACTCCAAAATGCCTTGCTTAACTCAAAGCACAAACATCTGCGTCTCTGCACACCAAAAGGGCATGAGCCTCATCTTGAATCTCATCACAAGAACAGCAATCACACAAAGATTTAGATTTACACAGGGGGGACCTTCAGCCAGACTGTTCGGCTGATCGGCCTGTGACTGGTCCTCGCCAGCCAACATAATGTCCATAAGCTCAGAAACAAACGAAAAAAAGCTTGTTGTTGTGTTGCAAGAGGAAATCAGAAATGCGATCACACAAAAAAGCGTTCCGGGTATCCCAAGCTGCTGTCTCCACCTTCAGTGTGTGTGCCCTAAGTCTGAAACGGCTAACATTCCTCATGACATGTGGAGACAAATCAATATGCATGTGCCTTGGTAAACGGGCAGGGGCACGTACATTGTGGTCAAAAGGCACTGCAAAAAGAGACTGGTAAGTTGCCAGCTTACTATATGTGTCCCGCGGGTTCACTCCTCAACATCTCTCCATACTGCCCGCAACCTGTGTCTGAGGTCATCAGTAAACTCTTGGGTAGGGATAGGAGTGCCCTGCCGCAGAGCTTGCACAAAGGAATCACAGCGCCGTAAGCCTTGGAAAGCATCTAAAACTTGAGCAGTCCAGCAGGCTGGCTCACGCGAATGAATATTCAAATCTGCTTTCAACACTCTTCTCAACGTCTCACTGTTAGACCTCAGCATGCTATTATACATTTTGACAACAGACCTAAACCAGTAAAACTGAAGCGGCTCATGACCACACTCCCTCAGGACAGCCCAGTTTGTGGTGGTACGCTTAACACCCAGTGTGCTTTTAAGATATCTCATGTGCCGCACCTGCAGATCACTTGCCAATTCCTTGCCCGCTTTAATGTATTCAGTGCCCCACACTTGGCCTGCATACATTCCAGCTGGAACCACATACGTCTTCCCAAGCCACAGAGACACGTACGGCCTATTTGCCAGAAAATTCTCACGAACAAATTGACGAACCCAAAATGCAGACGCTATGAAGGGGCCAGTTGCATGCTCAGAGGACTTGGCCATGCTCATGCACTTGTGAAACATCATGCCAAGGTACCTAAAAGACTCCTTGTGTGCCAGTGGCACCCCCCCAATATGAAAAACAGGCAGGTCCAACCCAGAGGAATTGAAGTGCACCACCTCAGATTTAGCTGTGTTGATGTCTAAGTGCTTCCTCTGAGCGTACGCATGCAAGCGGTTCAACATGGTCTGCAACACAACAGGATCGTTGGCCATCAGAGTCAGGTCATCAGCATATAACATGTGCGTCACATAGAATTCAGCCGTACTTGTGACAGCACCTTTCACCCCCTCCGCAATTTCATCAATGTCATTAATATACAGAGAGAGAAGCAGAGGGGATAAAGGGCAGCCCTGTTTCACACCTGTGTTAGGGTGCACCTGAGCATTCTTCTCTCCATTCTTCAAAATATACTCATCAGCATCGTACATGTTTTTAATGACGGACAAGAAAGAAGTGGGCATGCGTGTGCGCTGCAGGTGCTGCCATAGTGCCTGCCTAGGGATGGTGTCATATGCTTTCTTGAAGTCAATGAATGCAGTGTGCAGCCGGCTAGATCGCCCAGGCTTGATTGTGCGTGCAGCATGCTGTAGGTGCCTTAGAATGTAGGTGGGCTGGAGGGTGTTCCTTCCAGGGTAGAAGCCAAATTGTGTGTCTGGAGTCTTGTTTGAGGCCACACACCAGTCCGTGACAAGAGAACGAATCACATCATGTATACTAATGATTAGCATACAAGCGGTACATTGTACCACTGACAGCCAGCATGCGGTAGCTATTTGGTTCAATGAGGGGCCCCTTTTTGTACAAGGGGGTCAGCTTGGCTTTCTTCCAACATTCAGGAATGCGAGCCTTGTCATAGAACAGCTTGAAAAGCCGGGCAATGTATGGCACAAGCACATTCACTCGCTCAGTGCCCCGGCCATTGACCCGCGGGCGCACCATAGCAGCATGATTGATAAAAGGAGCAGCCACACAGTCAAAACCAGGGGAAGCACGCCCATTCATCTTCCCAATCTTATTAAAAATTATTAGGAAGGAGACCTTCAGCCAGACTGTTCAGCTGATCAGCCTGTGGCTGGTCCTTGCCAGCCAACATGGGTTTACATTGGTAGATTACAGCTCAAATCTCTAGCTTATTGGTTGCTGGTGAAACATTCTCACAAGCTTTCACAGGTTAACAGCAAATGGTTACAAATGCTTACAAGGGGGGGTGACCTTCAGCCAGGTCATTTGGCTGATCGGCTTGTGGTTGGTCTCTGCCAGCCACTAATAAATCCATAAGCTCACACACAAAAAAGAAAAGCTCAGTGTTTCACTGATGAAGGAAATGAGAAACAAGATGAGAACTCGCTTGATGCAGCAAGAAAGGTTGTGTCTCAGAAAAATCCTGCAAGTAAGGTTCAAAAAGAATGTGATACTTACGACGCAAAGAACATACCTGTACATCAGTACAATTAAAAAGCACATGTGCTCCATCTTGAGTTTAATTGCAAGGACACCTGGCACACACAGAGGTTCCATCCTGCCATACAGCTGATTTAAAAACGAGTAAACAAGACATGTTTCGACAAGCGAATGTGCCTAGCACCCACTAGAGAACATCAGGGACATGAGCAAGAGAAAGTCCAGCCAAACATGATTGATGACGCTGAAGTGTTGATAAGGACCTGGTAAAGCACCTGTAGCAAACCTAGAGAGCACTCAGCAGAGCAACCTGGATAAGGCAGCTATTGTCCAACAGTCACCACTACCATCCGGAAAAAGGCCTGGTACAATGTTTCAGCCAATCGTCCACCAACCAGGAAAAGCGTGAGGCCCACAGGAATAAGCACAATTCCGCACCACAGTCCGGACTTGGTCTCCTGCTGGAGCACTCCTGTTCTGACACCCTGTGCACAGAGGCCAGCCAGAAGAGAGTCCACAGAACACCAGAGCCACAGACAGCCCTTCTGCATGTAGCGAAGCATGTCAAGCTTGTACAATAAACTTGCATCAGTCAGTCACTCCCCATGCACTATTACTATGCCAGTCAACAGCAAGTCCAAAAAAACACACATGAAATAGAAAAGCTCCTTCTTAATTGATGTAGGGAATGATCTCACTGCCTGCGTAGTTTTTTTCTTTTCTTTTCTCAAACCTCGTACTTTCCCGCCTTAAAGATTGGCATGCATGCTTTTCACCATTCACTGCCTCAATAAACATTTTGCGCTTCAACCTACATTGTTATTCAAACCCTATAGAGCTCAAAAGTCCTTTCTGCTTCCTAGCACCCACAAAAGCACACTTAGCCATGGATGCCATGCCAACAGCCCCATCACTTGCAGCTTGAACGATAAGCACATGCATACAAAAAGCAAGTTTATCAACTTTACCAGCTGACTTCAAACTGATTCAAACTTGTACACCACTTCACTCCGCGGCGCTTCAAATGTTCTGTATAAGCAAAGAGCCTTCTCATGATTTCAATGCAAGATCAGTTTGTTATCAGACAACCCTGCTTTACGCTCATGGTTCCTTTCAGTTCCTATATCCATGCTTCCACCCACATCAAAGACCAAGCATAAGCCGCAATGATCTGATGCAGCATCGTCCAACATCTCAAAGGCTTTCATTGATTTACAAAAAGCACTGCTCCCCTGGCAAGGTACAGCAAGATACGGTCAGGCCTGCTGCTTCTATCCTTATATTATCCGACATAAGAGGGCTGTCCAAAATCCCCTGGGGCACGCCCTGTGGTAATTGCCATGCTTGTTGCTGCTGCTTAATCCACCAGCAACCTGCCTGCCTTGTTCTCGTTAGGACACACACTTCTCCTATCATCCAAAAGCTCAGGACAGTCAACAATGAAGTCATAGTGTGCATCACTCACTTCACTAAGCACTCCCACGTGAGCATTGAAATCACCACACGGCAAAAGGTTTTGGGACACCTGGAGCGCATCAAGCACGTCCTTAGACAAGTAAGTGGTTTTTAATGTTCTTGGCCAAGAAATCATTACTCTGGGGATTAATGTACGTTGATGTCCCAATACATCTTCATTAAGCCAAAACATGCATTTATTGCACAGGAAGCAGATGCTCTGAAAGTGCTCACTAAGGCAAGGAAAACGTACATGATCAGTGCAGCTGGGGGGAAGTAAATGAGAAACAATTTAGGTCTCAGGATGTATGTATTTCTTTAACAAGGAAAACAACAAGCTTCCTTTTTTCCTTCATGTCATAATGTGCATTTATGAACAGGCTTGCAGTCAAACGTCTTGACTGAGGCCTTTTTCCCTTGTAAGCCTTGTAAACCTTGAAACAATCTGAGAACTCACTTGCAGACCCACATGATGCAGCAAAACAGGTTGCACCTCAGGAAAATCCTGGAAGAAAGGTTCAAAAGCATCTATTACACACAGCGCAGAAAAAAAAATTGTTCATCAGTACAGATAAAAAAGTATGTGTATTTCACCTCGAGGTTAGTTGCAAGAACCTGTCTCACACAGATGTTCCACCCTGCCAAACATCCGACTCAACATTCAAAGTATGAGTGCAAATCCAGAACCTGCTCGCATTATGCACAATTTGCTTTGGCAAAACCAGAAGAAGATACCAAGGCAGGGGTATGTAGGTTTGACGAGCGTTGCATGCAAAAGAAATAGCAAACCAAGCTTGGTAGCAAGCTTAAGGTTGTTCCCTCTGGGATCCACTGACTCAGCTTCCCTTCAAATCCTTGCAACCTGTACCTCAAGTCAGTAGTTCAGAGAAGAAAAGACTATGCAAGCCCGGGTCCGGCTGCGTGCATAAAGGAAAGGTTCCCAAACTAGCCAGTTAGCTAGGGCCTCACCAAAGGGGCACAGGCATAGCCTACACTAAGCAAGGAGCCAACAGGAAACAACTCATGAGGGTCTGGCGTGTTTTCAGCCATGCGCCTGCAGGTGTGAACTCTCCTCATCCAGCATCGCAATTACGGAAATAGCACCTGATGACCTGACGGCCGGCTCAAAGATGTCAGAACTACGCAATCCATGCACGGCCTGAACTAATTGTGCATCCTTACAACTTAATTTGAAATTAAAAATCAGCTTGCAAAACACGGCATGAATTACTGCTATTCATACCAAGAATAGTGTTATACAGCTTGACTGCAGCTCTGAACCCAAAAAACTGCCGTGGTTAAGGCCCACATTATTTCAAAACAGACCAATTAGTAGAGTTTGCTTCATAACCCAAGGAACCTTCAAAAATATTCAAATGCATAGTTTGTAGAGCACTGGAAAATGCTTTGCCTGTCTGCATGTAACCTGTACCCAACACCTGACTCGCGTACATACTAGCTGGAACAACATATGTCCTTGCAAGCCACGAGGAAGCACGTGGCCTACCTGCCAGTATGTGCTCGCGTACAAAACAACGAATCCTATCCTAAGCAGACGTGAGCATAGTGTGAAGTGCGTTCTGCAGGCGTAGCCATGTTCAAGATCCAGTAAAACATAATGCTGAGATAATTGAATGAGCCCTTATAAGCAAGCGCGTCACTGCCAATTTAAAAAAAAGGAAAATTGCTCCCTTCAAAGTTGAAGTGCACGACCTCTAGTTCAGCATTATGGATCATGAGATGTTCCTTCCTGGCATACATATTCAGCATGCACAATATGTTTTATAGTCCAGCTGCCTCGTTGGAAAGCGTTGTGAGATCATCAACATATACTGTATGTCAATAACATGTGGGTTGGGCAGACATCCTCTGTGCCAGTTCCTGCCCCCTTCACATCCTCAGCAATCAAGTCAACTCTGTTCATGTAATGTAAGTGGAAACAAGGAGAGTATGCTCTTTAATAAAGAGGACACCGTTGCTTAATACCTCACGTTTGATGCACACATGCCATTCTTGCACCATCTTTCTGAACATACTCATCATTGGATCACTGAAATCAAAGATATGGACATGTTGATGCGGCGGAGGTGCTGCCAGAGTGCCTCCCTAGGGATGGTATTAGATGCTGTTTGAGGTCTATGGAGGCAGCATAAACAACACCTCGAGTTATTTGGTCACACAGTACGTGCAGCGTGCTGTAGATGGCAGAGCATAAACGTAGGCTGAAGTGTATTGCGGTCTGAATAGAAACCATAATGAGTATCTGTTATTTGTTAGCCTCCTACACCAATCAGTGAGTAAGCATGTATAGCATTGGCGATTTTTGTAACAGGTGCTTTTTGGATTTCAGGAAGGGGGGGGGGGGAGGGTCCAGCAGAAGCAAGAAGGGACAATGCAGTAAATTTCATTTGCTCTCTTCTCCTGCATGGCGCGCAAGTGTGGAATGTAAACCACAGATTTTCAGGTCTCTCTGTCTGACATCTCATTCATGAAGAGGATGCTATTACCCAGGCCTTATGTCATGCTACCTATCCTGCCTGTCAGGCTGAGAGTGTGATGCACACAGATCAGTGTCTTCACTGAACTGGCAGTGCAGCATATTATTGACAGATCAACAAGCACTTGCAGCACACTCTCGCTGCAGCAGACTTTCATCCTGACATGCCATTTTCAACACAGAATCCAATGCTACTTTCATGCTCCTCCCCGTCGGGGGAAAACACATGCCAAATATCCTCTGTTCCAAACCCATCACCACCTAATCTTACCTGAAGAGGTGACCTTGAAACGTACAGACCTAACCATACCTTACCTTACCTTGAGAGGTGAGCTTAAGAGGCACGGACAAGGTCTGAAATTGTCAGAACATCTCCTTGTACATGATGTCTATGAAGAAAGAAAGAAAAAAAACTACGTAGGCAGAGGAAACTCTCCCTACACCAACTAAGGAAAAGGAGACACATTGGCTCAGAAGAGCCGTGAGCCTCCACCACAAAGCTACAAAGAAGAAAAGCTGATGGGGATCTGGAGGGTTCCTGGAAGCATCCGGATCTAGAATCTGCTTGTGATAAGTATTTCTATTTTCAATAGAAAGCCTAGCAAAAACAAGCTTAATGGCCTACGTAACAGAATGGGCACGGAGTTTGCGAGTAAATCTATTGGCACGTTGGTGGTCAAGTCCCAGTTGTTTAAAATGGTTAAAGGTATGCTCAATGTAACAGGTCCCACCAACACTCAGAAGGATGGTATGCAACGTGACAGTTTTCCCACTCATATTCTTGCATAGATCCGCATGCTGCCGCTGTGCCGTCTCTAACTGTTGCCCAGGCCTAGTATAAACTCAACTAGATTTTTTGAGTCGCTATCAGGATGGTACACGCCTGCCCTTATCTCTGTCTTGCCATTCTAAAACAGACAGCTGTTATCTGCGTAAGCCCAGGATTTCAAAACTGCAATTTTAAGCCGGAGCTTGGCTTTGCCCAACAGTATTTGATTGGCCAGGTAGCTATGTCTTACCTGATTGACATGGCAAACTTCTCTTGAAGAGATATCACTGAATGTCCATAACGTGGATGGTATTCCAGACCCTGATGTATAACCTGAGTCTGTTAAGACTGAAACGTTGTGTACAAATTTTAGGAAGCATCACAGCTCTGTGCTGGCAGAAAGTCGTACTGATGATCTGGATAGGCTCATTAGTAGGATTGGCCAATTCCCTCTTTTATACGTATCTATACGTATCTATACGGCAAATGTAGTATAGCATTGAATACAAGGGCATAAGGTATTGGCATACGGAACTGGCTAACCCTACTCATGAGGCATTTGCATGGCACTCATGAACTTGGCACCAATTGGATGTTCCTGATGGTTTTGCTGGCAGAAGGGGTCATGGAAAAGCGAATGTTGCCCCAAACGCTTGTGCATAGTCTTCGTCGGCTTTTCGCGTTGCCCCTGATAGAAAGAAAGGAAAAGAATACTACGTAGGCAAAAGGATATTCAGTGCGTGTGGATCAAGTGCGAGAAAGAAGTTTTTGGTCTCAATAGGGAAGTCCTGCTTGGTGGGATATACACTAATCCTCAAGGAAGGTTGTTTTTTGCGTCCCAAGTGCGTGAATACTTTACTAACTTACTTCTTGCAGCCAGGTTATGGAGCCGGGTGCTTCCAATAACCCTCCAGATCCGCATTAGGTTATTCTCTTTGTAGTCTTCGTGGTGGAGGGGACTCACGGCTCTTTTGAGCCAATGTGTCTCCTTTTCCCTAAATGATGTAGGGAGAGTTTCCTCTGCCTACGTAGTTTTTCTTTTCTTTTACTCGATGAGCTTGCGTGTGCTGCATTCGTTTTCTTTTCTTCCTTTTTCTTTCCTTTCCAGACTTGCTGTTGTGCGGGGAATTTAACGCCAAATTGGCAGTCTCCGTCAGGTTTCTAATGCCCATAATGGGGCTTTGGTGGACTGCCTGGCTCTTCAGACTGCAAGAAGGTGTGAATGCAGTGATGTGAGTTTGGATGGAAAACCGCTTGTGGATATTGCAGCTGCGT